>UXSR01005338.1:10578-103507 GCA_900604375.1 Mesocestoides corti | reverse complement strand
ACAGTAATTACACTAACCACCTCACAGATACCATGGCCAATCTGAGGAAATCCCTTCAGCGTGGTACTCGGGGCAAACCCTTCTCCAACCCACCCGAGACCCAACAAAAGCCGGTAGTAACAAGGCTGACGGTCCCTTTTTTGGTGTTTATTTGTGCTAAAATCGTTGGTAAATCTTAATGATTGGCTTCCATGCCAGTAACAAGCGGGTGAATGTAAACACGCTTTCAAATTCACTTTACTTGGGATTTTGTGATGGAGTGTCAGGTGCCTAGGCTTTGTCTTGAGACACCACGAAAGGGCCTAAAAGTGTGAGTATTTACCAAGATGCTTTCCTTCTACAACTTTGTCTAAAAAAACCACACTGGAGTCTTTTACTCGAGGAATGCTTTGTTGTGCAATCTCAAGCGCGCTATATTCACTTGTAGGCTATTTTGTGACGTTACTGGTTTAATGCTTGGACCGTGGTGCAATAGGTAACTTCTGGTAACTTTCCAGATATTAAAGCATTAAAAAACAGCATTCTAATCATATGCCACCTCTGGAGCATAATCCATTTCGGAGGTCTTCTATCCAACCATTGACTTTACGTTCTACTTAATTAAAGGTAATTCAGAATGAAAAAAAAAACATTTGAGATCGTGGGAGAGTAGCTCGCTGCGCCTCGGTAGTTGGTTTTTTTCCACGCAACGTCGACGCGCCAGTTGATTGGTCGGCACTCGCTTCCGATCGATGATCGCGCTAAAATTGCTGTGTGCTTGCAACCGCCACAGCTCAATTCAGCTGTCACCTAGCTTGCCAATGGAAATGCACTAAACCCTAGCTTCGTGGCAGATTGATTGTAAGATTTCGCTGCTTCTCATAAAGTAGCCTTGTTAACTATTTTTACGTGACGAATCCTAGTTTCGGCTCTACCTGAATTCTTAATAAATTTTTAATGGAACATTGCCACAAGTCATTAACCCGGACTGTGAAATCCCACTTAAATTGTGAACACTTTTTTTAAACTAGGAAGGAATATTCCCACAAATCCTTTAATTATTCCCCTTTACTTGAGGGCAAGCTTTGAATTGGGCACGTGTTACAATTTGGGCTATTTAAAACACCGATACCTGGTCATGAGAACCGTGACGCAGATTGACTTGGCAAGGGAGAGCAAAGTAATTGACATTCTCCTACTCCGTCATCTGTGACAAGATTTTATGTCGTTCTGAGTGATTGGGTTTAATTAATTTTTTTTCGCCAATAACCTCCCTGTGAATGATGTGAAGGAGTGCGATTAGAAACCCGGTTTCTGCTAACATACATTTACTTATCGAAACGATTACACTGGCTTATCTTTAAGTGGCCTTTGTTTAGTGCGGGTGGTTTGAAGAAGATGGTGAATTAAATCATGGGACTCAGCTTATTCGCATAATGAAATGCTAATTTGATCCGATCGTGTGATCGCTTTTGGCTAATTCTAGAATTGCATCGTCCTTGTGTGAGCTCAGAGAAAACCTCAACTAGTCGATTTTTAGGCGCGGTACCAAATCGCAGGACATTTACAAGGCGTTTGTCTCGTTTTTTTTTACCACTTGAAATCAGCGTCAACAATAATTCTGCCACTATAAACAATGCTAGGCGGGTGATCCGTGTGTACGCGAGCTTGAGTTGATACGCTTCCTAGTGGCTAAATCCAACTAATGCTTTCGTCTTACTGTTTTCGAGGTGTGTACAAAACCACTTTAATAAGTTGGTTTTTAAAAGGGCCTCGATTCTTTTTTAATATACAGTCATTTCCGTCGTATCATTACGGGTGCTTATTGGATCAGGAGATGCCCGGGTAAATGGATCCTCCAGAACCGAAATACAGGTATCAAGACGTTCATCTGTCGTAAGTGCGCATCAGAGGAATGATCCCTCGTGATGTTGAGAAGCCCTCCTTTCGACCCTCCCTCTTTCATTCTGATTTCCAAATAGAGTCTAACTTTGTGGCTCATTTGTCCTGACTTCCAGTCAAAACCATCACCTCAGGTGTTTGAGAAACCAAATTTTGGTCAGACTTGAAGGTTGGAAGGGAACACGAAATCAAATTCAAGCAAAGACTACTCGGTTGTTAGTAGCATGAAGTGCATCGAAGCTGCAGCATTACCCGCATTACGCCCAACCGAAATCAACCGTTTTCCACTTCTAAAAATTGTACTGTTTGGCCAGGCCTGTCTGTCCTCGTGCAATGTGATTGGTGGAGCTGTTCGCGGTCAATGACGGCTGTGCATGCCTGATTCGTCGTCTACAGATCAGAATGCACTTGGTTAACGTCGCTGCTTTGGCGGTAAACTTTCGAGGCGGTGTGCGAATTCAAGTAAACAATTTTCCGCTGTTCACAGAGAAGCAGATTGCGCAATTTTCTAACGACCACTCTTCGTTTCATCGATAGCCATCTTGCTCTCGTGCTCTTTAGAAATTTCAGTGTGGCAAACCGTCAAGACCACGCAGAGAACCGTTAACATTGGGGGGGGGGGGAACTAGTGGCCTTGAAAAGCACGGGGCATGCAGCGCATCACACCACGTCAATTTTTTTTCACGTTCTCACTCATCAACCCACGCCTTTCACAGTGCCTTGTTTTATGATGTCGCTCAAGTTGTGTATGCCAGCTTCAAGTTAGGGGCAGTGTGAATTCCATAATTTCTTCTGCCATTATGGTGAGCAGTGGAGATGATCGTTTGCAGGGTAAAACGAGTTCAAGTGCCACCGTTACATCCACAAGTGCCAAAGACGGCGGTCTGCTAGTCGGCTTCAATTTCACAATCGCCATAAGAGCTTGAGTTGAGTGAGCAATTCCTTCTACAATATTTCTGGTCAATCAAACTGGCTTGATTCTGGGTCTTGATCAGTTAAAGACTAGCAGGAGACCATTTAATACCATCCAAACTACCTTAGGCACGGTTAAAAACCCAACCCACGTTCAGTTTGAAAAGTAGGGCTGATTAACGAAGTACTAGCCTTAGAGTACTGTCTTCTAACTGCCAACGGTACGTGTCGCGTTTATTGATGATGTGCCAAAGTGGAGTACTCAAGACCGCCACTTGACTTGATGTTGACAAGACAAACGACACTGGTAAATTAGTGCCTGAAGCACGACAGCTCAGGTACGGAAGTTTGGCACATATTTTCAAACACGTGTTCACTTTCACACACATGATTAGTTTTTTCCGCGAGTTCAGGCAGTATCGTGTGTGTCCGACACGTGTCACACGTCACGCGTGAATTCACACGGAATAGGAGAGCTACCTGCCACGCTTTCCTTGCTGGACTGACGGCTTTCCGCCTCTTTTTTTTAGCAGACGAGATAGTAAAACAAACGCCCTATTTACCACAGAGAAAAGGATGTTCAAACCCAGAAGAGTCTACAGTGTAAAGAGTCAGTAGGGCCTGCATCCGAGCAAGCTAAGTCCCACAGCTGGACTCCGGTTGTCTGAGATCGACAAGGGTACAAAGATATAAGGCAAATTACCTCAGTAACAGTGTTGGTATCAATAGATGCTAGACGGGAAGTTGATCCAGCTAGACAATCCCTCGTAGAAATAGTCCGGATACTGGTATCTGAGGTTTATTGTTTTAAAAATCACCCATAGGTGCTTCTAGTGATCTGAGAATCTGTACAGCCCCAAACAATTGCCAGGACTATTGTCGTGTTGAGGAATTGAATGTAGGTGTAAAGCCCAGCGCGTAAATATTCGAAACTCCCTGTTTGGTACGTCGATGGCTTCCTAGAATTTGGGCACGAAGTTTTACGCCTGAGCGATCTGAGATCGGTGGGTTGAGCGATTGCCACCAAATGACGAATTGTCGGTGTAAACAGTGATGTGGAGTGACTGTAGATTTGTAATTGTGTGTTAACGAAATTGTTTTGGAGAACGTTGACATTTTCAGGGCCTCTGTTGTGTGGATAGCACTGTATCTGAATGCCCACGAATGTACCTAGAACATCTATAATACGCAGATGCTGAGCCGGCGTCACATGTTGTCAGAACTACACACCCGGCGACCGTGCGAGCGAACAGCTTCGTGCTACGACGAGTGCGAACGAGGCGTCTGCATCTCATGGGACGTTCTCACCACCCAGCTGTTCTGGTTTGCACCCACACCAACCAAGCCTCTCACACATCTACAGGTCACCACGGCGAAGTGCAATCTCGACTGCCGCCGGGTCCTGGTTGTCAAGACAGGCGTCACGAAACCTCCACACGTCCTCGGGTACCGAACAGGACCTGCGGACGAGTCGTTCTTGTGTTGTTCACGAACAGAACACCAAACCCCAGTCCATACGGGGCAGAGTGGTCCCTAGGTGTGGACCAATGCCTAATCCCGCGAAAGCAGACTCGTGTGTAGGATATAATTATATGTATATATATGCACTCATGGGTGGGAGGTACAGAGGAGTGAATATGTGTACAGACATGATTGTAACTTGGCTCACAAGTTGGCTGTGAAAGAGGGAGTAAGCGAGTTCTGGGCGCGGGGAGAGAGATGGTGGTGGTGGTGGTGTTGAACTGCACGCTTCAACGGGAAGTGCAGTTGTGTCTTCCAAAACTGTACACAAAGATATACGTACGTAGATTAAAAATACTCTGGCAAATTAAATAAAGTGAGAGAGAGAGAGACAGAGACCAGAGATGGACAGGATTCGGACAGACCCAAAGGCGTGGGCGGCACGATCTCCACGCGCGGTGTGGGGAGGGGGTTAGGTGGTACTACTCTTCGTGGGGCACATGTGTACAACAGCGGGATTTGAGGAGGGTGAGGGGGCGTAAGAGAGAGGCGCGCATGTGTGTGTGGGGGGGGGCTGCGCGCACACACAACTGAGGGGAGCGTATGTACACGGGAGGGAGGGGGACGGGCTAAAACCACTGAACGGCCAACCGACACACTTCTGCTGCCTTGATTCGAAAGAGGCTGTTCACTTCCAGCGCGTTGAGCACATGAGTGGGCTAAAATGAGGAGAGGGATAGGCTGATGATGATGGTGGCGGCGGAGGCGTGCGCACGTGCTGCGACCGTCCACGCAGACGACAGACGAGACGATCAATGATCTCACGTGCACATGGCCGTGCGAACCAGCGAGCGCGTGGGTAGGCAATGGCCGAGTCTCGTCCTGTTAGCGGACAGGTGGCAACACCGTGCCGCGATTCCGTCCCATTTCTGTGACCAACCGGGAACTATAAAAAGGGCGTCACGCGCGGGCAAATTAATCAGCGTGAACTAGATAGAGGACACGCGTTGCACACCACCAGGACACCACTTCTCTCAACACTGAAAAAAACCCGCCCATGGAAGGTGGCGCGGACGACGTGTCAGACCTCCCGTGGAGCTGGCGCACAAAGAAGCTTTCACAGAACAACGACACCAGCCTAGTCGTGAAATCAGTGCCCCGCAAACTTACACATCGTGTTCAGACGGTGGTGATGACGATTAGGAGGTGCGGCAACTGGGTCTGGAGGATGCCCTGGTGCAGATCCGGAGCAGCCAATCGGAGTTGCGCGTGGGAAAACTCACAGGGTGGGAATATGTGCACCACGTAGAGACCCTAGGGATGAAATCAAACAAAAAAACATCGATTAGACAGTGTACGCACACACACACACGCGCGGTATCTAATTTTCTACGATTCCAACGGCTCCAATCGATTCGAAAATGGTCCATATGTCTACCAACTGCTTCGACTAGTAAAGTATTAGCGTTCCACCGCGGTAGCAGTAGAATTCTTCTGAAATATCTACCAAACAGGGCGTCTGGAGCCCGTTGTTCGAGGGGAGACCACTTGCCGTGGTGAATCGTGTTGATTCGTGTTCAGCAGGCCGGGTGTTGAAGCCTTCGAGTCACCGCCGTCCCCCTTTTGTGAGGGGCCTATCGATCACACCGAACCGTCGGTACACGCACCCCCCTCCCTATGCGTGTACCACCCGCGCCACTCACCACCCCACTTATCTAGCCACCACCTCGGCCATTTGTACTTTTACAACAGGTTCACGCAGACTGCATTGACCAGTGGCGCGACAAAACCTGGTCGAAACTCCGAGCAGAACTAGTGTCTCTCTCTCTTTACCTATCGATTTTTCGCCTCGGGTACTTCATAAAAGACCTCAATTCCACTCATCTTCACATCCTAATGAAGAATGCGTTGACACTGCCTTAATTTCAACAATCAGAATTCTTTACTCTGTAATTTGCATAAAGTACACAAGGTGCTTTGTGAAGACCATCGATGAGGTGCCACTCCGAATGTGTGAACTCTGACACGTGAAACACCAGTCGCACCACGGAGCTGATTGGCCCTGATGTGTGCGAGTGGGCGGGCAGCGCACTAGTGTTATGTAATTAACAAATTTGAAGAAAAAAAGCCCCACAAGATTGACGGTAGTCGTGGATTTCCGCCAACAGCAAAATTTCCCCTGGCAAGAAATCGACAGACTAAATTGCAAAAGACCGAACCGCAGAGGCTCTGGAAACAACCGAGAGGCAGAACGGGGTGAAAATCACGCTGCAAGCGATCTCAGCGTGAGAAACCAGTCCCGTGTTGGATGGGGCGAGCGCGCACGCACGCACGCAAGCAGCAACCGATCGATAGGCCGCTGCAGGCAGTCTTGCAGACTAGACGCGCACGCCTGTGCGAAAGGTAGGCGCGCAGTGCGTGCGTGCGTGCTCACGTGCTTCTGCTGCCTGCCTGCATGCAAACACACCGCGCGTTGGTCTATCGATCGCGCTCCAGGCTGGCGGCGAGAGCGCGCACGAAAGAAGCCAGGGCAACGCACACACACACACGCGCACCGCTGCAGCTACTGCATGCAAAATCCGCGCGAACGCCGCCACACGAGCCAACGCACGCACGCACGCGCGCACGCACACACACACGAGAGCTAAATTTAGTTGCGACGGTGCGGGACGGTGGTTGCGCCTTGCCGCCGAGATCGTAATTCGTAAATTATGCATCTCCACCAAACACCCATCCACGCGTTTTAGCCGCTAGGAATGCAGGGCGAGAATCACCGACACTTAGCGTGTGACGACGTGTGTGGATCTTGACGTTAGACACAGCAAGGTCGCTCGCAGCACTACAGGCCTACGTGATGTGCTTCACGCTGGCACGGCGACACAGGGAATGCGTATTCTTCTCTCATATGAATGTAGGGTGGGCACCTCTTCACGACCCAAGTCGATGGAAGTAGAGTAGATACGGACGAGTGGCGGAAAAACGAGGCCAACGAACGCTAACCTTGAGTTTGTTTAAATCAACTAAAATACTTTGTTTGTTTGTGTCGCGCAGTTCAGTCCTGGCAACCGAGGCGAAGCTGTAAACAGCAAGGAAGTACGTAGAAAGTGTGTAGGTTCGGAGAAAAACCGAGTAAAACACGGCTTCAAGCGACAGGTGCGAGTTCGCATCGGATACGCAGCACGAGGCGAGGCTGAAACCCCAGATGCGCGACAAATAGCGTACAACGACGCAGATGGCTCGACCGATTAGGCGACGGCACACACACACACATGCACCCACGCCACGATGGAAAAAGACAAATGACGAAAAAGGCTCGCTTCACTAGGCGAACGCACACGCACGCGCGTGTGTGTCGACCCACGCACTGCTGAGTCACCGCGTCCAGTAAGCGGGCTGGAAATAGCTCCACGGCACACCGGTACAACCCTCTGGGACCTTGGCGATAGCACTTTCGTGCACCCAACGGGATATCAATCTCGATTCCCCACAGTCGCCGTGGTGGCGCACACAATCGAAGCGAGACGATGGAACGAGGTGAGAGGCATCGTTTGATGACTCATCTTGACAAATGGGGTGGGGGGAGGAATGTGATTGAGTTGGGGTCTCTTAAATCAATAATTAGTCATCGGTCTGAGTTCGCAGCGGGTTGGAAAAGGGTTTATGACGAGTTAACTTTCAACAAGCTGACCTCGCGCGAAAGGCGAATTCACACTAAACTACTACCACATCAGGCGCGTGAGCGAAGCAATTTCGCCGAAACCGCATCTACCGACAAGCCGAGTAAACCGCGCAATAGCAAATTTAATTTGCAATGTGCGCGTGTGCACGCACGGCGCATCTGCACGCGGCCATAAAAGCCCTCACGACAGACGACGCTGCGCCATTAAAGCGTCTGAAGCGCGGGTGGGGGGAGGGAAGGGGGGATTTGAGGACACACCGCCGGTCGAGGCGTGACGATCACGAGCGGCGGCTCGAATGCTCGAAAGGCATTCCACGACGAAGTTGGGATTTGAACGACCAAGGTCCCACCGCAGCCTGAAATCGGGCGCGAGCCGAGGGACCGGTGGTCGGCGGCACACCACGGTCGTGCCTCTCCACGCCAGGCAGCCGTCGCCGCGTTAACGGTAGAAACGTGCGCGTGACTCAGCGCAAGGGCGAGAAAAAAAAGGAAAGGAGATGCGAAGGGTGGCAGCAACGGCAAGGGCGTCGCGATCGATGGACGTGACCACGGCAACTGGAGCGCGCGCCGCGCACGTACACACACGTGTACACACACACACACACGCTCTCGTTTGTACGGGCAATTCGCCCACGCGCAGCTTCAACGTAGCAACCGCGCTGGCGGTGGCGTGACCTACAGCGCAAAGTTCAGGCCCATTTACGGGACGCGGGTTGTTGCTCGTGGAGGCGGCGGCGGGGGGGGGAGGGAGAGGGGTGTAGTCGTGGGGGCAAACCGAATCCCCCACGCAGCAGGCAAAGAGTTGACCTCCGTGAGACACGCACCAGGAGGCGAAAGGACCGAGCTGAGGTGTGGGCTCGAGCCCCAACGTGGTCGCTAGGCTCGACTGCGTTGCTCAACAGATCCACAGATTAACACACGTAGCCGCAAGATCCTCACGAAGGCATTAAGTTGACGTGGCTAGGCATTAGGCACACATACACATACAAACGGCCATGCCGCGTTCAATGAGAGAGAGAGAGTTGATGATCGAGAATTCGTGAAAAAGCAAAAACTACGAAGAATTGACTGGATTGGGACAATGATTCGACAAGGCAGGAGAATAGGCCAATTGTCGAAGGAAAGGAAGGTGTGGCCGCTGCCAGAACCCACACACAGCGGAGGGTGATTATTCACGGGCTAAAGTTGCACACACACACACACACACACACACACGATTTCCTCAATCTATGCCGAGTCCTAAAACCAAGTTCTAGGTCAACCAGCTCAACTTCTGGATGCGCGAGACGGACAAACACGCACGTAGACAGAGGGCACTCAGGGATCTTTGTGCAGTTAACACACACACACAATAAACGCCAGCATTTTGACGCACCAGGCGGTTTTGAAGCTTCAACAAAGCGAGTCGGTAGTTGGCGGAGCTTCCAATGTACGTGCACAGCCAAAACGTGCTAACGGCTGATGGTTTGAGTGAAAAGAGACAAAATCACCTAGACCAAGGGGTAGTCGGTGGGTGGAAGCAACCGCGACGAGGCTTTGAGCGAAACGGCTGCTCCAGGGCCACACTGATTGTTAGTTACTTGCTAATTCGTTCGTTAACTAGACGCCGTAGAACGGCGAGTGAACGAACAAGTCCACTTTTGAAATGGACCAACGACAAAAAAAACCTGACCAACAGACTGGTCGTCCGCCTAAGAGTAAACCACTGGCCGAGATGGCGCCACAGTCACTGCGCAGCAGTGCTGGTTGTGAACCACGATTAAAAACCAACTAGGCACGCTAGCGTGCTCGCGCAAGGCAGTGCGTGTCACGTAACCGCCAGTATGTGTGGTTGATTTGCGTGTTACTTGCGTGAAATTAGAAACAAGGGAAACCACGAGAGAAGGTTTAGAGGTAATCGAGAGGGGGGAGGGCCAAGTACACACCTGAGAGACCTCCGGATGGCCGACGTTGATTATCCCCGCCGCTCCCTTCTCCAGCATGTAGCGGATGAAGCCTTCGGAGAGCGCGACATTCTGCTGCGCGAGGTCGGCCCGATTCGAGCCCGAGGCGAAGGCCACACAGGCACACGAGGCGCCCTCTTGGGTCATCTTCCGCTGCACGGCGTCCAGTTGGGAGGCCTCCAGCCGCATGCGTTGAACTATCCGCAGGGGCCCGCCAGACGTCACCAGCGCCTGCTGTGGTGTTCCGCCGCCGCCCACAGCCAGCAGGGTGATGCAGGAGCGCAGGAGTTCGGCGTTGCCACGGACAAAGTGCAGGGCCACGCTCACCTCGGCGTTCTTCAGCGAGAGCCGACCTTGCCAAACAAGCGGGTAGGCCTGTGTGTGTGGGAGAACAAGACCAAAGCTATCTTAGGTGGCCATTGTAAAGCTTGGCTGGGGAACCAGAATTCCCCAAGACGGCTCATCGCGAGTTAGGATTCCGGCATGGTGCACACAATTCCCCTAACCACGCCACTCCAGTGGGTGAGTCACCCACGGCGCCCTACTGACAGCCCCCTCTGTGTTAATCCTCCTTGATCCGTCAGGTCAAGGTCACTCATGACACATTCAGACAGATCATTCGGCTATTGGCTGGGACGATAAAGGCTCTATGCACGAGGAAAGGTGGGTGCTAGCGTCTGACAAGGAATCTTGGTACCGGTTATCTAAGTGTGTGGCCCCGGTTACGGGCAAAACGTAACAACCCTGTACCCCCAGCAACCCCTCTGTTAGTTTACTAGGTTTCTTGTGACCCTATACACGGAAGTCCGAATATCAGCGCACTGAAATGTGGCCTCTGTCAACACAAACGGTTTACAGAATTTAGGGTGTCGATGCTACATGAAAACGCTTAATAAACTGTGTTCACAAGCCTGTTGTATATCCTAGATAAAATGGATGCCAACAGGTTTCGGGGCATCACATCAAGTGCGTCAGAAAGAGTTCAAAAAAACGAAAGACAACCGCACCTGGTCGAAGCTGCCAGTCCGCGTGGTAGAGGGAGAGGATGAGCTTGGCGCCCGTGAATGGAGGTACTGCCCTCCACTAGGCTGGTCTCCTCGATTAACCGTTGGCGACGTGAACATCCCCGGCGAGGGGTGGTCTGAGTTCGAGCCGAAGGCCACAGAAACGGCGGCATGCGACGGACTGGGTGTCGAGTTGGCAGAGAGAGCGGAGTTTGTGGTGGCTGGTGGGAGTGAGACCCCCGTGAAGGCTTCTCCTCCTCCGCCTCCTCCAGCGCCGCTGGTTGTGATGTGGTGAAAGAGTTTCATCATGGAAGCAATCAAGTCAGCTTCTGAGAGCTGGCTCAGACCGTCTTGGCCCAATTGCATAGCCACAGCCTGGATCAACGGCAGAACCAATTCGGGCTCGATCAAACGAGAGAGTTTCTCGAGAATTGGCGTGAAAGGTGACATAGGGGCTTCCTGCCGAGTTGGACGCTGGTAGGAATGAAAGGGCCCGAGTGACCAGGGTGTTGGAGGATGCGGTGGCGGTGGCGGCGGTGGAACATGGCGTGGAGGAGATAATGGGGGGAACCGTGGTGGACTTGTGAAACACCGGGGGTTAAAAATGGACCGCTGTTGCGGAATCGGTGTTCCCGAGGTGGTAGACACCGCAACATCGTCAAGGAGCCCTGAATTGGAGCGGGAGCGGCCGCGATCGACGTAGGCTGGCTGTGTTGAAGCACCCGGGCCATTATCACTTCCGCGTCGCATACGACAAGGGTGAGGGGTATCTTTAGCACTCTCCGACGTTGACGACTGCGGCCTAGACATCACAACTGAGGAGACATGTTGTTGATGAAGTTGCTGCTGGGTCAAAGGGGAAGCAGTAGTCATCGTTGCAGGCAGCGAATTGGCCATGCTTGTCTTGATCGAAGACGGGGTTGCTGAAGCGTTTTTCGCCGAGTTACCGGAGGCCGAGAATACGTTCTGCAAAGAAACCAAAAAGGTAATAAAATGTCGACGTTGTGGGGCGAGGAGAGAGACAGCAAATAAAACACGAGAACCCACCTTCAGAAATACGGCATTCACGGGGAAGGTGATAGTCGTCGCGGAAATAGTTGGTGGACTCGAGCCAACAACCACAGTCGAGGGTTTTTGAGTCAGTTGCTGACTGGAGTTTGGCGCGACGGAAGCGGCCACTGGTACACTTGGCTGAAGCACCGTCCCACCGCTGTTATTATTACCGCCGATTACCACTTGACTACCCGGAATGGATTGCAGAGCGTTGATAATGGCGGTGAAGAGGGCATTGTTGGCTGCGGGCGATTTCGAGTTGGAGGCATCGGGTGCCTTCGCAGAAGGCGGGGTCGTCGTCGTCGATGCTACCGCTGCTACTGGAGTCGAGACGGCTGGACCTGTGACAGTTGTTACTGGAGCTGGTGCAGTTGTTGAAGCGACAGCCGACAGCGGACGGCGCCAACTGTCGAGATACCCTTGCATATCAAAGTGGCCAGAGCACACCTCCGAGATTACTTCATCAACCGTGTCCAAGGCGGTTCGTCTGGTGCTCGTTTTAGAACGCTCGCCTGCTGATTGCTGGGGCAGCGTTGACGCAACTTCCTCTGTCGTCACACTTGAGATGGAGGAAGCGGGCCCAATCTGCTCCGAGGCCGACGTGGGCAGGTTCGTGTTGATAATCAGAGGCGAGGTAGCGTTTGCGGTGGGTTTAGAAACGGGAGGCGAGTCGTCGTCAAAGTTTGGCTCGTAAGGATCCATCGGTTGCTCCGATGAATCTAGGGGTTTTTCCACCTCCTTGTCTACGGCAACCTCCTCCACCGCTGTCGGTGCGACGGCAACAGCTTTCCCGCGTCGTCGGGACGACGAACGAAGGACTTTTGCCTCAGTTGGAGGCTCCTCTACTTTATGCACCACCACCTTGTTCGGCTGCGTAAGGCTTGTCTCACTGATTGGCGCACACGCATTGACCCCAGGTATACTTGGAAAGCTGGTGGGCAAATCAAACGGAGGCCTGGCGGGCACCCTTCCCATAGCGGAGCGCGTATTCGGAGATGGGGTCGTCGTTGTCCCAGGAGATGTGCCGCCCGACGCTCGCCTAGATGATATGATGCTAGTGGCAGGCGAGGCGCCTTTTTTAGAGGTCGGTGTGGGAGGCGAGCCATTGGGAGGATGCGACGGGGAGGTGATTGGGGTTGTTGCAGTGACGTGCCCAACCGCGGATTGAACAGGGCGATGCTGTTGTTGTGGCTGCTGCTGCTGTGAGTCATCCACGGTTTCCGCCTTGACGCGCTCAATCACACTCTGGACGTAGCGCTCCAGATCGCGATTCTCGGAAAGAGCAGCTGGTTTGTCGGTTATCGGCGAGGGCTTGATCTTTGGAGCAGTGTCTTGCGGCAGAGACGCAGTGGTCTTCACGCAGGCAGTAGTCTCTGGCGACGTGTTGGAACATGCCCACGAGGAAGTTAAGATCAGCGCCGAGGTCGTGACGGGAGAAGGGCTCGTCCGCGAACAAGCGGAGCACAACGACTGTGTGGGTGAGGAGGAAGAATACGGCGAGAGGACTTGGTGGACAGACGGCGACATCAGGGGCACCGGAGGCGGAGGCAGTGAGCCAGGTTCGATCTTCAGTGGAGTCGTCGATGCCGCTTTCGCCGAAATGATTGGGCTTGTCTCAAGTTTTAGTGGTTCCGATTTAGTATAAACCCCTTCTTCCTCAATCACTGTGGACTTGGATGTTGATTTATCACTGCTTTCGTTTAGCTTGGGTGAGGGTTGATCATCCATCCTGATCTCACCGATCGCATCACCTCCGCTTAGATTTAGTGACTCATCCTTCGAACAGTTGAGCATAGTCACGTCCTCGAAGTTGCGCGAAAAGTTCTCATCTAGCGACTTCCTCTCAGGTCTGCCATCACTGCCGTGGTGCAGAGAGGAGTGTCCAGGATCCGACTCAGGTTCTGAAAGAAAAGGCGAGTTATTGCTGGACATGCAAGAAGGCCAGTCGGATACGAGACGGTCGCCCTCGTCATCATCAGCCTCTGGGCAGCTCTCCATGGCCTCAGTCGACGGGGTGGAGGGAGAGTTGGCGGAGAAGCGCTCAAAGTCATCCAAACTGTCACCGTCATCCGGATCAGAGAACGGCGCTTGCGCTTCAGAGCCACGCCAAGGAGACACTGATTTAACTGGACGGCTTCCGCCGCTACCGACAGCATTAGCGCCCAACACACTGCCCGAAACAGAACTCGATGCGCTGGCGCGATCAAAATCACACTCGCCACCACTGCTACTGCTGCTGCTGCTATCACTCAGAGAACGTATCTTTCGTCCTGTGTGCTTCGGTTTGGCGACTCGTTGTTTCCTGCGCTTATCGCTACTCACCACCGGATTCGCCTTCGCGCCGCTGCCGTTTGATGACCACTTGGAGTACCGCGACTCATTCCATCGGTCGTTTTCTTCGTCGGACGAGAGACTCGAAGACCACGCTCGTCCTGCTCGGAAGGGAACCCCAAGACCAAGTGGGGACTCCGAAGTGCACTGCTGTTTCCCCGACCAGGCGGTCTTCCTTGTCGTGGTTGTGGAGGCTTTTACACCTTCCCGACTGTTTTTCCGACGCTTTGACGCAGCAGACGAGTAAACCGAACTACTTGACTCACTGTCAACGTCATTGAGGGACAAGGATCTATTCACCGCCGGATTACCGAAAGCCTTTTTCACACCTTGTCGGGGAGAAGACATGGCGGTTAATCTTGTTGGGGAACGCCGTTCGAAACTTCGTTTAAGCGTGTCATCCTCTTCGGAACTGGTAGCAGCAGATACCGAATTACTGGAGCTAGACAGTAATCGGGAGTTGGGTCGCTGAACATGGCTACTAGTCTTGGAGATGGTGTGGTAGCTTGCTGCCACTGGAACACTCATTCCAAGACTGAGTCGTGTAATGGTGTTTGAAATGGACTTCGACGGCGCCAGAGACGCTTGATGCTTCGGGCGCTGGTTTTCGATGGTAACTTTGGAGGAAGATGATGACGAACCACCATGGCGATTGCGACGATGGTGTCTGGAGTCTGCGAGGGGATCGGAGTGCTTCCTCCTGTGCTTTTCGCTGTTGATCTTTCGATGCCGATCCAGAACTAGCGTCTCGTCCTCATCCAACACACCATCCTCATTGTACTCCCGCTTCCGTTTTTTCTTCCTCTTTAACGAAATCTCACCATTAAGTGAATCCTCAATGGGGGGTCGTTTTCGACGTTCCTTTTCACCTTCTGTACGCCGTTTTATCTTGTCGTACATGGATTCACAGATAACAGGATCGTTTGGCGACAGTCTGGACAACAGTTCCTGATCATCTCGGAGCTTTTGTTGAGTGTGCGAGGAATAGTTGCCACGGTGAACAGTGCTCGTGGAGAACAACCCAGGATCCCGCTTCTGCGAATCATTTATCCGCTTCTGTGGAAGAAAGAGCGAAGCCTCGACGATTCGCCGCTGGGAGGGAAAAGTCGCTGCCGGCGTTGCTGGAGTGTGACCCTCACCTCCGGTGGCATGCAGTGAGTTCTTATGAAGTCGCGAAAATCCCGATCCGCTGTTCTCAGCTGGGAGATTAAGTCGCTTCGAGGGAGAGAAGGAGCTGGATGACGTAGAAACCGAGGAACCGGTGCAGGAGTTGTCCTCGCCGCTTGAGTTGTGGCGCCCGTGGTTGCGATCGTGATCGACACAACCGAGGCGCGGGGAGTCGACACGCGGCTTGCCGTTCACCATTTCAAAAGTTGGCGGAGGTGGCTGTGAGGCAGGCACCAACGGTCTTGATCTGGCCTGTGCTGAATTCAGGTATTCTGAGCATCTGCGTGAATAAAAAAAATGAGTACAATAATACCAAAATGCAAATCGACGCATGATCAATCCCATCCACGCAAGAAAAAACCTCACAAAACCCAGCAAAGCACCGTGGTTATCTCTGGAAAATCTTGTGGAATTTGCCTCGTTTTTTTCCAAATTCGATGAAACACGACACAGCCACGATGATAATGACCATGTATGCAGTACCGAGACATTCAACCGCGTGCCTGGCGAGGATGGTAAAGTGAGGCAACGCAAAAAAGCGGACCAACCTGGCAGTGGAATTGGCGAATTTCTCCACATACTTGGGACTGGCAAAGTCGGCAGAACAGAGGGAAACGGGGGGTTTTGAGGGTGCGCTACCGGCAGTGGATTCAGGCAGGCGGTTGTGGTTGGTGGCGTTGGAGGCGGAGAGGAGCGGTGATTCAGAGGATCGGAGGTAAGCGAGGAGCTGCGCGGCAGCCTCCGGTGTCTGCAGCCGCAAAAACGCACTCGTGTGGACGGTGGAGAGCGGCGAGGCGTCTGTCGATCGATTGATCAGGCTCATCTGAGACAGGGAACAACAGGTCAGTGACATCGAGCCGAAAATCAATGCTTTGAGTGTGACTACCACCGCGCAGGTGGTGCAGTGGAATCACATGATTGATGACTAGGTGGGAGATCACTATGGCGCTCACATAAAATGACGCGCGATGCCTTTACCGGCACTAAGACAGCTAGTTAAGAGAAGAGTTTGATAATAAAAAAAAGTGCTTTGTGTTGTGGACGCAGGACAGGCAATGGAGTAGACAAGGAAAGCTACCTGTTCGACGGGAGCGATCCGCGAGAACGTGGCTAGAAGCTCTGCTTCCGGAAGGCTTGCCAGTGCTGGAGGGAGGTCAGCGAGCCACAAACAAGTGCTAGGTCGACTGGGAGTGTAGAAGAGCTTTAGTGGGCGTCCACCAAGTCGCAGAGGGTCCCTCAAGTGTGTCGTCATGGCTCGAGAAGCACCACGGAACTCCACGAATTCGATGGTCGCCGAGTTACTGGACGGTTTCATCTGCGCATGCTACAAGAAAAACACGACCGGAAATGTAGAAGCGCAGGGTTCGGCGCAGTGTCAAGATAGCAAAACAGGTTACTAAAAGAAGGTGAACAGAATGGCGGATTGGTTGTCGGTGAGCGTACCAGGATTTCACCGAACCGCCGGAAGGCGGTGGTCAGCTGGTAGTCGGAGACGGGTCCGCTCGGGCCAACAGTGAGTCCGTGGACAATGAGGGTTCGGCTAGGAAGCACACTTCCCCCACAAGCAGCAGGACTCAGACCTTGAGACCGGTGGACACTTGAATCGGATGGTGGGAGAGAGGAATGTAGCGAGACAGGCGAGGAAGTCGACAACGGCAGCGCTGATCGAATGCGAGCATTCGGAAGACTCAAACCAATAGCATCCGGGTCTGAAATGCAGATTTTCTCACCCGTGAGGGAGTATAAATGCAGAGACGGGGTAATGAAACACAAAGCCGACTCTTTCTAAGCTTAACGGAGTAACTAGACACCTAAATGTAGTTTTTTTTGGCAGCGGTTAATCACACAATCTACAAGGACATTTGCACTTGGCGTTCAGAGGACGTAGAGACGTCAAAAGTACCGGATATCAGGAAGGATGGTGAGGGTAAAGTTATTACGGTCAGAGCCCAATCAGAAGTCGCCAAGAAGAGCCCAACCATTGGTGTATGCGCATCAACACTGATTGATTAAATTAAGAAAACAATTGCAGTCAACAACATGCACCCTTAACTAATGATGACGTCATGGTTGGTTGGTTGGCTGGTTGATTTAAGCATCAACCCATACCGATGTAATTGTGTTAATTTGCCAACGTTTATTGAATTGGCACTTGTAACACAAGGGCAAGCGACGACTCCGGCACACGAACACTTGGCTGTTTTCCCGCTTAGTTTAACGCTGTAACCCTCATCCCAGATCGAGGAACGCAAGCCAACAACAACAACAACAGCAACGCCTAATTTAGTACAAAACTCGGAAAAAGAAAGACTGCGAAGATAGACCACCAATCCAGTTTTCCAAGAGGCCGTGTTTGGGATCAACACACCGATCTCCACCGAACTCGGATCAATTTTCGCTCAAATGCTAAGACGTTGAGCAAATTAGCTATTAACCAAAGGAGAGAGCGATCCGATTCAATTAAGACGACTTGGTGAACGCACATACCCCCAAACAAGACCTAACGCGGCTTGCTGAATAGGAGGGGGGTTTGCACATCTACACGTCAACCGCATAAACCACAATGAAGGAATAAAAGGTGGAAAAAAAGCAAGTCAGAAACTGGGAGATTGTCAAGGTGCCACATGACATGCTGTTTTTAATTGAAAAACAAACAAACACAAAGTGAGGGGCGTTTTAAGATACGGCACTAACATTGAGACGCTGTAAATCGTTGTAACGAAACCAGACTGTCCCGCGTGATGTCGATTGCGACTTTAATCCGCCACAAATTTAGGCCTCCACCAATGGGGAGTGGCTTGTGTCAGTTATCGTAGGAAACAAGTGAGAATGTTTACGCACTCATTCGCACCCGGTTAGAAGACAAGCAGCTGCAGGCGCTTGGTGGGTTTACGACTAACAACTACCAGTGCAAGTCGGCACTCGTGAGTGGCGATTTCGCCTGATATTCTTCAAATTCACTTCATTAAAACAAGCGAGGGTGGCGGCTGACCTTCGAACTAGGGGGGAAGCTTTTGGTGCAAACTTTACCACCACGACGGTGCACAAAGCGGGTAGAGTTTTAGCACAAGCAAGTCTAGTTTGTGTTTACACTCGTGTGTGTGTGTGCGTGTGTGTACCGATTCGCTCGGACGCACTTTGTGCCTGCATATGCACACACACACACACACCACACAACCCACACCACGGTATCGTACACAAACGCCGCCGATCGATAAGTTTATACCGGCGTGTGTGTGTGTGTGTGTGCAAACACGCATACCGACTAGCACTGCTTCAGTCTCACACGAGAGGCACGACAGGTACACGGAGCTGCCAAAAGCTAGTGCCATCGGAAAAGTAATTGGCTTTCACAGACTACGAGTATCGATTGCCGATTGTGCGTGAAAAAAAACGCTTAGGGGGTACGTCAGAGACACAAAGCCACTAAAAATCAATGCTAATGGAGAAGCAATTGGCCTTCAAACCACGAGTATCGATTACCGATGGTGCGTGGAACGAAAAACGCTTAGAGAGTACGACAGAGACACAAAGCCACTAAAAACCGATGCCAATGGAGAAGCAATTGGCCTTCACAGACTACGAGTATCGATTGATCGTGGGAAGAAAGAAAAAGGCTACAAGGGGATGCCAGAAAAAAGGAACCACCAAAAGCGAACGCTATCGAAAAAGCCATTGACCTTCACAGACTACGAGTATCGATTGATTGGTTGATTGATTGATTGTGGGCTTTACTTGAGGCGGTTTATCGACAGGCACAAGGCATTGGACACTCACCGGGCATTGGTTGATTGCAGCTTAGTGTGGGTGTAAGTGAGGCTTTAGGCCGATGTCTTGAGAATAAATCAAGTCTAGCCGACATCTAATTGAGTGACACCTAACACAACTGTCTGATTATGCGTGACATCAAACAAGACACCTCGCTTCACATCATGACTTCATCTGACGCCACGGCAACACAATATACACTGAGAGGAGCAAGCGCCTTTGTCATGTCGAATAAATGAAGGTAATTGGGTACCACGGTTACTATGGTCAAGGATTGTTAGCCAATTTGAAGGCGTCGGTAGTACACGAAACCGGTGAGGCCAAAGTAAATTTACGATCGACGATGAAGAAGGCGTAATTCACAATTCCCTCCAAAACAGAGAAAGGTGTTTCAATGTCATTTCATTGAGAGGTCGTTTGTTAATGTACCAGATGAGACAAGATGCGCACACAATCGAAATGGTTCAATCGCCGTTTAACGAAATCAGAAAAGATTAAGAAAAATTGCGGCTCGCAGTTGTAGAATAAAAACTGTCGCCAGTAAAGACACAATTAGCCAAGACGAGGCACATTTAGTAGCTAAATAATCCAGGACACAAAGTCAAATCGGGCGTCACGTGGGCATGTTGGCATGAGTCGCTAGGTGGCATCACTGCTACAAAGCTCACGTTTTCATGTGATTTCGACGGTAGCAGCACCAACGAGGTTTGCACAATGGAATTCGCGATTAATGAGCTTAGTGCAGCCACGTAAAATAGCTTAAATGAGAGGTACCATTATGCAAATAACAGTTAATGATGCACGACCCAACGGATAACACGAGAATTTGACTATACGATTGAACTTCCACGTAAATATTAAAGCACATAGAAGGGGATTAAGGTACTACTAAACCAAAAAAAGGCAAGTTACGTAACCACGAGAGGAAAAAAGGGGTATAAAGGCGAGGGTTCGCAACCAATGAGCAATGCGTAGACAGGGCGACAGACACTCACCGGCGCTGGAACACAGTTCCACATCAACGGATGCGCCGAACAGCGATTTGGGGCCGTTGCGGTAGGCCAAGAAGGCTTTCTCCTCGTCGTCAGGTCGCCGAAAGACAACTAGAGCGGTGCGTGTCTGGCGATTTGCCCCGGCCGTGGAGGGCAGTAGGTTGACGCAGAACGTCTTCCCGAATTTGTGCAGCTCGTGGCACAGGGTCCGCTTGATTTGGGCTTCCGAGTACTTCGCGGGTGGGGTGAAGATTAGCTTGAGTGCGGAACCCTGCACGCCGGTTTGTCGACGGACCGAAGAGGAGGTGGTGGAGGGGGGTTTAGAGGGTGGTGAGGTGAGGGGGCTGGACGCGGCGGGGGCGTTGCAGCGGAGCTGGCCCGTCGGTGAGGAGATGGCTCGTGGAGAGTGCTGCTGCTGCTGCTGTTGGTGGTGGTGGTTGTGATGATGGTGATGGTGGTTCGAGGTGGTTGAACTGGGTCCTGGCCTATCAACCAGCATTGTGTCGGGCCTACAAGCACGAGAACGAGCTAAGCACATCGCGTGTTTGAAGTTTCACAAACACAATTCGATAAAACGAGAAGACTCAAACTTGAAAATACGTTTGACAAGTCAAAACACAGGGGCGCGATGACTATCGATCAAGTTTTAGCAGTAAAATATAAGGTAGCGAGGATTTTAAAGGCTTAAAAATGGTGAAAATAAAGAAATAAATGAGAAGGTCCTTAACTAGACTAATGCCATCATTTACAACAAGCGAAAGACGCTATGAGAGAAACTAGGCCTTAAGCGTTAACGCTGATGAAATAACGGGACCTCACAAGATGTAAATTTTATTCAAACATCAACGGTTAACCAGATTCTAGGAAGAACCAAAATAAGCGGTCTAATCTAAAGCAAAAAAAAAACTGAAATCGTAGTCCAAAACTCAACTGATTATAAAAACGGCCCTCGATTGCCAACGTTGAGGGCAGGTAAGCCGGATGAACCACAACTGCGGCCTTAAGCATAATTTCGCCGTAGTACGAAGTCGTGTGTGTGAATTTCAAGTGTACTGGAACTTAACAAAGTGCGTCATTGACCTAGCCAAATAGTAGCGTGTGCAAATTGACATTGCACCAGTGCATAACCTAAACGCTGGAAGCGGAAGCACATCCTGCACAGGCCATAAGAAATGGAGACGTTGGACCAAGGCTTAAGTATTTTGTAACAGACATCATGAATACTTTATATACTGTGAAAACAAGCCCATTGTACAAGCGAGAAAAGAAAACGAGGACAAACCATACAGAGGACTGATAGTTTGAAAAGTTCTGAATAATTGGAATGTAGTTCAGCTACGAGAAAGTAATTATAGGCTGTCAAAGGTAGAGTATTTAATATAGCGAGTAATAAACTACTAGAATAGCAAATTAAGAGAAGTATATAAACTAGGGCAAACGATAAGAAAGTAAATCTGTTCGAAATGGGTTAAGGGATATGAGAAGTACAGCCTACAATCAATTTTAAAAGGGCAATAAAAAGAGATACAGCTACAGAGAGGTCAAAAACACTCAAAACACCATAAGAAAAACCACATTGGGTTCACAGTATAAGCAATTAGTATCGATTTTTCAAAAAAATGTAAATTGAGGGAGGGATTGTCAGCGAGAAAACGGTATTAAAGTGTCATGCAAGTGCTACATAAATGCGCAAAAATTTGCACAGGCAAGTAGGCCTGTACATTGGAACATAAAGGCAACACTTCCACAAGGATATGAGGTACACGGCACAGTAAGACATCAAAATAACTAGCACATGAACAGCAAAAAACGCTCAAATAAGCTCACCGATCAGATTTGTGATTTTGAATAGGTTCCAAGGGAAACGATCGATGCGAAAGGGATGAAATCCAAGGGTTTCCAAGCGAATCACAATAATCCACTTTAAGGATGTTTCCTTTTAGTATATTTTGAGAGCGAACAGCTCGGGCTGCAGAAGAACGGTCGATAAACTCCACAATAAGATTAAAACAGGAATTATGATGGACAGTTCTTGAAGTCTTGATATCCCCGTGACTAAAACACAAAAGATATGGAAATAAGCTAGCGATTTTATTGGAGTAATATAAAATAAGTCGAAATTAAGGATAAACATACCGCCGAAGAACCCGCGAAACGTCCTCTTCTTTACATTTGGAAGGAATATTAGTAATCCACAGATACTTAGTCTCGCTCATATTTCCAAATACCCATGCACCAAAATATAGCGCATGGTGCTTAATAACAAGGTTCTTAGCTTAGATAAAGAGAAAATCCACGCAAATGTCGATTACAAACACAAACGTTTACGACGCACATTTGGCACGAATAGCGTCACTGCAGCAACGTGATTGGTTAGAATATGATCAATCCTATTTTACAATTGGTTACTTGGTCAAAAATCTCAAGGTCAATTTTGCGTTACGAAGTTGACATGAGCTAAAAATTCAGTGACGTGGTTAGGCGAAATTTTGTCCAACAGGTTCGTCCCACATCTAAAATATAAAGAAATTATGTGACTATAAAGTTTGCACGATCAAGAAAAGGGTCATACAATGCTATGAATGCTTTGGTATTTTGCATTTCTAACGCTCGTCTGATATGTGCACTGTATAGAAACGTGTACACTTGAAATTCATCGCCTGGAGCAGAGACATGAGAGTTTGAGTTGAATATTTCTTCTACTTCTTAGCTCAGTGTTGATTTATAGCGATGCATTGTACTGCTATTTCCAGTCACCACCCCTCTTTGCTGTTCGTTGCAATGGAACGTTACTCGCTTTGAAAAGACGATTCGTTCATTCAGGAAAAATATTTTACTGACGTGGTTTCTGCAGCACGTAAAACTTCCGTCAAGAATATCTTTTGCCGGTGGCCTGCACTTTCACATAACTCCTAAAAGCTTCTTTCCCTTTGCCCTTTTATTTTCATCCACCACCTTTCTGTCTTTATTATTTGTATTAGAATGTATGGTGGGAGTAACTTTACTTTTCACTTCAAAATATTTTAAGCTAGAGTGAACGTCTGTCTTACTATGTTGCAGTTTGTCGAATTTTTCATCAAGAAGTGGACATTACTGCAATAGCAGTTTCCGTAGGATATCACTTTTTCCTTTCTCCAACGTGATTTTATACGCCCTTAGTATTTTTGTTGCATTTTTTGGACGGTTGATTCTAAAACAATTTCCCTTGAAATTATTATTTCGGCGTGTACGCAAATCCGTCCTACCTTATCTGTTACCCTCTTTATTATGGCGAAACTTGTTATAGGACACTATTATTCTATTCATTTGTGGATGTGAATGAAAAGGCTTGTGGCATTTAATAGAAACGTTATTTTATTTGCGTGCCCGGCTTGAAGGAGCATTTTCGATTAAATCCCAGTTGGTACTAATTCCTGTAGTTGCATGCTTTACTCAATTTATGGCGTATATTTCACGAATCCGACTCCATCTGAGAAGCTGTACGTCATAATCAGGCGTCACTTCAGAAGTCTCTGAGCTTTCACACCTTTTGGTTTGACATTGAGCGCAAGCTATGTTGCGCTGTTCGTTAGGCTTCCATCAGCAGTCCGTTAGGTGTGGTTTAATTGGTGTTGCGCATAGTCATGAAGTTTGGTTGCTTTATGAATGAGTCATTTTCTGCATAAATACTATTATCTCGCTAATGCACGTATCAGCATATTCATAATCTCGTTGAGACCTGAAAGCACCTCTAAACGATAAGTAAGTACTGTCTGTGTTCAGTAGAATTAAGGAAGTCGTACCCAGTAGCAAGAGTTTGCTTCTAGAGACGATGTCTATTTCACCCCGAAGGTAGGAGTAGTCCGTGGGTTTCAGTGTAGGTGGTGTGTCGTTTTACTTTTTCTTCCTTGAGAGAACACGTGACAAATTGGTTATGCCTACAGGTTATGCGCTACCTCCTCCTTGTCAGTTAGCTAGAACAGGCCGACGTTTTTCCCGTGAAGCAAATGTCGTATTGTGTGTGTGTCTGTTAGCCTTCTGTCCTTACCAATACCTTGTTTCCGGGGCTGTAACTGAACGAGATTTGAGATAAATTGAGCGTTGAATGAAGTGGAATTGCAGCAGCGTCAGCCTTGTCACTTCGCAACAATGCCCGAATCCTAACCTAATCTGCCTGCTGAAACAACTGCTAAGGGCTTTGGGGTGACAAAAGCTTCGCAACACCGCCTCTACAGAATACATGTTGGAAACAGGCTCTGCGTTTATCTAGCCTTAAACAAGAGAACCGTGTAACTCAAATATCCTGCATTTTCTCCAATACTTTGTAATGTCGAGATGTAATTATGCTTTACGAGATTATTTTATTATCAAATTATCGACGTGGGGGCATCGATCTCTAGCCCTGATGCACGATTTTCGGGTGTTCGTGAAAGTGTGGTCACTTGTAGAATTCGCAACCGACTAGACGGGATGGATCTTGGGGACGCCGCAGTCACAGCGGCACAAAGCACGCGCCTTTAAGCTACGGGTGTTGCAGAAGATTTTGAGAAATTCGTGACTGTGTGAAAGCGTCTCACCACTAATATTATGCGCCAGCTTGGATCATTTTTTCGCCATTTCTATTGTGGTCGTGTGGAAGAAAGGCGAGTCTAGCCCTGAGTGTCTAGTCGGTGGAGTAAGCGCCTCAAACAAACGCGCAGTTGGGCCTGCGTGCCGATTTCATCAATCACTTGGCTGAACCGTAGTCCTGTGGGTCGGATCGTTGTGAAAAAAACACGTGTCAATCAGTGACTAGAATTCTCTCGCTCCACATATTTGTGCTCGATGCATCGCCTACAAGTTTCCATCGAAAGTGCTAATTAGTCGATATGCCTTCTACACTTACCAGCCCACTACACTGTGTGTATACTGGCATGGGTCGGCTGTCTGAACAGGAGTGTGTGCGAACAGACTCTTGCTAGTTTGGGTTGTAATCATCGTCATTCAGGGCGTGGTAAAAGCAGCTACCAGTGCCAATTCGAACCTGCCATTTCGGACAAAGATGGTGGGAAGGTGGTAGTGTTTAATCCCGCAGAGAAGGGATTAATTGCGATTGGTACGTTTAGACACAGCACATGCTCGTTGGACGTCGGTCACTAACAATTAGTTCTGGTCACCCAGAGACACGAGGCTGATTACAAGACCTCCACACTGGAATCTCGCTCATCCAATAACCACGTCGCAGTGCACTGTTACCTTCACGAAAGTGATGCTATTCAAACCACTGCACAGTCGTGTGGCACGACTGGAAACAACTGCTACAAGCTTAATTAGTTAACAGTGACTCTGGCACATGCCATCTTGCCTTGTACACATGAAAACCTCCCTTGGGGAATGTGAACATGAATTGGGGTTTGGGAGTATCCAGTAGTCATACGCTACCCTAATTAGCATCACAAGTCTGCGTTTTACATGCCTCAAGTTTGGCGTCGACACACTGTCAAAACAGCGACTTCTGTATCGATCGCTTTATATGGAGTGTCATACAACACAAAGGAAACGCGTTTGCTTGTTTGGGGGCTTCACACACGAACAATTTCAAAGTGTCATTTCACTCAAGTGTTTTGCATAGCACGGAGCGATACCTCACTTCAGCATGGTTCATTGTCACTGTGATTCAAATTATGGTCATGAACGAACGCTCTCTCACCGGTAAGCTTGCTGTAAATCATGTGGAATCGCCACTGCACTCCGTGTCAGAGCCGGGCACAACGTCGCTTCACCTAATTAAAACATCTTTGTAGGTTTCCGCCATCCTTCATTACTATTGCACTCAATTTGTGTGACATCTCCAGTAATCGAAGCACGAGTTTTTAAGTCCAGTTGTGTTTTTGGGAAAGATGTGGATGTGCTAATACAACGTACTATTATCTCTGTTTTTGTGGAGTCGGCGTGCGTGTTCCATCACCGCGAGAACATGCATTTTTTGTGACGCCGGCGAAGCCGGAGGAAATGCTAAAGCTGTTTTCGTGACACGCAGATTCGGCCTTAAGCTTACACGGCGTGGAAGCTGCTTCACAGACCTGGTTTGGGGACCAGAAATAATCAATTGGAAGCCAATCAATAACACATTTATTAATAACTTGGACCCAGTATCCATACGGGGAACCAAGGTCGGATTTTGACTGCATGCACGAAATTTCCGCAAAGCCATTCTGAACCATTTTCTAATACCGGTGAACACATTCATCGTTTTCGTATTTCTCAGTATAATACCTTAAACGCACCCCAATCTTTTCCTAAAACCGATTTAGTAGACTGATTTACTCGAAATTAAATGTCGCGCTTAAGTTACAAAGTATCGATTTAATTGTTGGATTATGTGCCAGCCCAAATTAGCCAATGAAATCAAAGATCAAGCAATTAATGTGTGGCAAATGAACTTAGCGGGCTCAGCGGGGGTCTGTCACACAAATTTGGTGCAATAGCAATGAATGGTGGCAAAAACCTACAAGTGTGTTTTAACGAGGTGAAGCTACGTTGGGCCTGGCTCTGACACGGAGTGCAGTGGCTATTCCACACGATTTACAGCAAGCTTACCGGTGAGAGAGCGTTCGTTCATGACCATAATTTGAATCACAGTGACAATGAACCATGCTGAAGTGAGGTATCGCTCCGTGCTATGCAAAACACTTGAGTGGAATGACACTTTGAAATCGTTCGTGTGTGAAGCACCCAAACAAGCAAACGCGTTTCCTTTGTGTTGTATGACACTCCATATAAAGCGATCGATACCGAAGTCGCTGTTTTGACAGTGTGTCGACGCCAAACTTGAGGCATGCAAAACGCAGACTTGTGATGCTAATTAGGGTAGCGTATGACTACTGGATACTCCCAAACCCCAATTCATGTTCACATTCCCCAAGGGAGGTTTTCATGTGTGCAAGGCAAGATGGCATGTGCCAGAGTCGCTGTTAACTGAATAGCATCACTTTCGTGAAGGTAACAGTGCACTGCGACGTGGTTATTGGATGAGCGAGATTCCAGGTGTGGAGGTCTTGTAAGCGGCCTCGTGTCAGACAGTGCCACCTCTGTCGGTAACCAGCACCAAATGACATCATCAAATATCAAAAATCAAGAAATTGATAATCGATAATTTTGAATGTAGCATGTGATTTAGGCTGTTTATGGTTAAAACATTCTGAATACGCGTTGTTACATACTATAAGCGTTGTAGTGAAATTTGAAGGACTTTTCCTCACGTCGTGGTCACAAATTGTTGTGGGCCCTTGCATGTGGTCCTGCGCCACTTCAAAGTCACTGAATTAATCCTGTCCCGATTGCACTTTCCTGATGCTCGCGATAAGGAAAAGACCAGAGAGGTCGTGGACACAATCGTTTAATTAAGAGCTCAACCACGATGGTGTCGTTGTGTCGTGGATGGCATTTTTGAGTGTATTTCTACCTTAGATGTGTTAGTCTTACATGCACTATCATCGAGATCTAGGTGTAAGGATAATCTAGGATAAATTTTCGCGAAATGAGGGGGGAGTTGAGGATCCGGTCGGCTTACGACATGCTACGAAGAGGAGGACCCTGTTTCGGAGGCCGAAGTCACCGGATAAGAGAGTGTGAATCAACGCCATTCATAACAAGGTAATTACTATGCATCTAATGTGTGAAATATTTTAGTAATATCACGTCTACACATTTTTGGCTAGTGCTGAAATGATATTATTGCATTAAACCTAACGAATCATTTTTGTTTAACGATGTTTGACACAATATATCCATAGTAAATCATGTAATTCGCTTTTCAAGCTGGACCTTTAAATAAACAAGGTGTTTTTGCATTTGGTGAGCCGCATTTGTCTTTGACTGTTACCACTCATAACAAATGTCAGGAACTTGAATATATATTCACATTTAAATTCCCTGCTGCGCCAGCACTAATATTTACCTTTCAAATAACTGTAAAGGGTTGATGGAATGTAACTGAAATATAGGGACAGAAAATGTACATAAATAATTTAGGCTCACCTACTTTTTTATTTAATTCGAAGACTGCAAATATCATTCACTTTTTTAAGCTTCACTAATTTTCTTAAAAAAACACAGTAAAGAATAAATCTTAATAATATCAAGGTTAACTGGTTCTAGTTCTGACATTTGTAGTAATGGTTACTTAATTAGAGCCTCATTACTTCTTAAACAATACTTTAAGTAACTTTAAATTGCCTCCTTATAAAGACTGGTAATTATTTTTTAAAGTAATGGTGCCTAACAAGCACATGACGCAAATAATTATTTACCTCTAACTATTTTTGCTAGTTAACAAATGATAAAATTGAGTAAACTTCAGGGTATGCAATTTACAAAATAGTTAGAATCAATTAACAGAAGCTCTGTGACCTTCATGAACACTTAATGGATGTGGATGCGTTTGCTGTTACCGAGAGGATCCATGGAGGAGTTTGCGCTCAAGTTCTAAGAGCAGCTCGAAAAGATGATGGCCTACCTGTTATACTAAAATGCTATGACGCTGAACACTTAGAATCAAGTATGACGGCATACGTACCTTCCGAAGGTGAACGGCCAGTTCTAAAAGAGGCGTATTTCTTGAAAAAACTTCAGAATGTGAGTGGATGTGTGAAAATGCTTGACTACTTTTTTGACGAAAGAAACAACATATACGTTATTGTCCTTGAAGATTTGTGTGCCGCAGGATATTCAAAGTTAACTCAGGAAATACATAAGAACGATGGATTTTTAACGGAAGCTTCGATTTCTTGGATTATGCGAGACACTATCCGCACCATACAAGAATTTCATAGTTTGAATGTCCTTCACTGTGATATCAAACCAGACAATATTTTTATAAATCGAAACGAAAGGCGTATCAAGCTTATCGATTTTAATATTGCCATGGAATTGGTTCCCCAAGAATTTCCCATCCCCGATGCGCGGACATTAGGGTGCACACCAGAATACGCGCCACCAGAGGTGCTCATTCGCAAGTGTCTGTGGACGCCGGCAGGTGAAGTATGGTCTATTGGAGCAACTGCGTTTGTTCTTTTATGTAAAAAATTTCCATTCGCTGATCCCTATTCTTGTCACCGAATGCGCCCGGCTTATCCAGAAAATCATGAAGATAGCATAACTGATGGCTGTCGATATTGTGAAGAAACAAACAACAAGAACTCAATGCCTGCGCCTTCCCTGTCTCTTAAGGCCAAGGATTTTTTGCTTTCATGCCTGCACAAAAGACCTGAAAGTCGACTCAATTTTCAGCGTCTTTCTGGTCATGCATTCCTTACAATTTCCCAACCCGTCGCTCGAAATCTTGGTACGGATTCTGTTTCCTTAAGCAAACACTTATCTGTGTCTGCTAAAGCTTCGTAAATAACATCTGATTTATGCATTTTATTTTCATTTGTCTCTTTCTACAGTATCAACCGTTTGAATGTTTGAATAAACAATCGATCAAGTATGTTATTTAGTATTTAAATCAGTCGGATAGAGTGACATTTAATTTTGTGATCTTAGTATTTTTGAAATCTTTTGTTGACATTATGATTTCCCAACAAAAATAAACAAAAAGTTGCATTTTTTCTAGCGTTTTGAGAACAGTTTTGCATTTTTTTAAGCGAATGAAGTTAGTTAATAACTTACTTTTACATGATGCAAATCAAAATGTTGAGCAACTTTTA
Organism: Mesocestoides corti; assembly: GCA_900604375.1. Lineage (NCBI taxonomy): Eukaryota > Metazoa > Platyhelminthes > Cestoda > Cyclophyllidea > Mesocestoididae > Mesocestoides > Mesocestoides corti. Next base: position 73,648 of record UXSR01005338.1, on the reverse strand, counting down.
AACGTACGATTTAGTTGTGCCCTTTTTACTTTTTGTATTCATCTAACAGACTTTCACTAGAGATGGAAGAATAAGAAGTATGTTGGATATCCCTACCGAGGTCAAATACAAAGGTCTTTTAGTTACTGTTTTTTTCCTGGTCATAAAACCACAAGCAGACCATATTGGAAAAGTTGGCATTTTGTAAAATTTTGAGCAACCCCTTGTTATTTGAAAAAAGTCAAGAGCATAAGCGAGACCAAAGGGTCTTTTGGTGCAAGATTTCCTCGACCTGATTCAAGCAATAAGTTAAAGAAAGCGCATTGTACTAAAGAGTTTATTCGTAAACGACCTCAAAATCACCATAGATATGTTTGGTTCATGTGCCGTATTAGATAGAAGCCAATCGACAAATCAAAATATTCGAACCGCGCAGAGTTGCTTGCATCATGTGAAAACTCTGTTAAGGTTGCAAGCACGAAATCGACCAAGCCAGGAGGCACAGGCTAACTGCAATTCAATTTGAACATGATGGCATGAGCGTGCATTGTCAATGCAGCTAGTTGCAACATTAAAAGACCAGAAGGAGTATGTGGTACAAATCCATTAAAGTTTGGGATTGAATAAAGCTTGGAAGATGAGTTTTAAAAAGTGATGGTGCTTCCTTGGCGAACCGCTAGAAGCAGTCGTAATGCCAAGTAATTTTATTCCAATGAACCGATCTACAATCGTGTTGATTTATTTGACAATCACATTGACCTTTATTTTAAAAATATTTTTATCGATAAAAAACTTCGACCACATCGAGGAAAAACCCAAATCCCAGGGCTAAAGTCATTCTTCAAGGCGGAGGACACAACTTTACTGTGAAACTGTTAGTTTATCACTATTACAGTAAAGTTTACCCTGCTCATGTCGAGTTTTCATTTGATATTCCTTTCCGAAAGTCACTATCATCAGATGAACTCAGTGAGGTAGATCTTCTATTTGAGTTCGGATGAGACATGCAATCCAGTCTTGGTGCTTTTCAGATTACTGCAATTCTTTGATCACCTCAAAGTTAAAGCGAAAAGTGCCGATCTCGAGTTTTGCACAAATACTTTCACCAACGCAATTGCAAACGGTCATAGGGCACTATAGTGCGCTGTGCCAGCTTTAGCAGCAGTGATTTTTACACCGCACTAACACAGAAAAAGTGATCGGCCTAAGTGTTTCATAAATTCGTAGAGTTTGGACAATTCGACTGTTTAAAACTAGGTTTTTCGGCCACCAGGGTTACTTTCCTGTCACTCGATTGGTCAGGTGTCTAGTCAACGATGCCCAGAATCGATAACCAGTCATATCATCATTCATTTCCAATGACAGACGGACAAGTTGCCATCGTTTCGTCCATTTGACTTGTCAATGCTAGCACAGAGTTAATGTTGTGTATTGCTTTTACAATTTACAGCCACAATCGCAAATTCACCTCTTGTCGCCCAAAAGGCGAAATGTTTAAAATCTACTCACAGTTACATTGGAATCAGCTAACTTGGTAGCAAGTTAAATACATGACTCATCTAGATGTTTAAAAAACTGGACCTCCGCTCACTCCAAGTTCGTGGAATTCGCGTGTGGGCTGGACTGCGTAAACAACTTCTGCTAAAATGAACTTTCTCATGCTAGTGAATCCACAATTCACGTGGTTACGTGAAATTATAATGTTCAAGAAATCTGACCTTGATTTTTAACATGCTTGAATACCCATAACTCTCAACAGCAGTTACAAATCGAATTCGTGAATTTGATCGTCATTTTGCCATTAAAAACCACCTACTAACTTATTAAAAATTTCAACCATCATCACCATCATCATCATATTGAACGTCAGTTTCTAATTCAAGTCTACAGGTCGGTTAAAATGTGTCCATTGTTGACATACTTGCCGGTGTATCTACAAATGCGTCGCTGGGGTTCAGGTCATGGGGAATCACGCGGAAACAGCGTGACCACTGACCCAGGTGACACGTCGGTTTCACATGATTGTTTAACCCGAGGGGACAGCCACTTCTGGTGAGGAGGAGCCAATGCCAACGAGAATACCTTGAATCAGAGTGGACCACCAAAGACCACGGCAACTGCTACATGTGAGATCAGAACCACGAAACGGATGTGGGGGTGGGGAATTTGGTTTTCAGAAGGCATCGGTCATCTTTGCAAACGCCTTTCCGTTGATGGCGGCGTCACTTCTGAGTAAATCGTAGTTGGCGCTGAGCCCATACACACGTTCCCCTTTATTGCATGAAGTAACTAGATTTCAAGCATCCACAGCAACTCAATTACCTAAGCGCGTTGCAGAGTTGTTCGTCCATCTATGCCCCAAATGCATTAACGCACACGGACGAAAAGCAACTTAATTAGCCAACAAGTTGTCACTACCGCGTTCAGTGGCGATCCACACCATTAAACACATGCAACTCTTGCACACACAAACTGGTTTAGAGGCAGAGGTTGTGAGATTACGTCCAAAAATGATCTTCTACTTGGTGATCCGTGAGTGCGATCAGAGCCTCTCCATGGGGAACTAGGTCAATCTACAAACGCATTAGCGAAAGCTAGTCTAATTTATGCCAGTCTTGATCAGAATGACCTTTCGGTGGTAGGCACGCATAGTCTGCATGCAGCTTATGCAATTCGCATGAACTTGAACTAACTTCTAGAGCACACAGCTGTTGGGAAAATCACAGCCGGGTGCAATTAAGCGGTTCTTTGTTAATGCTTACCTTGTTTCATTATTCTCCGCTTAACGGAACTACAAAGAAGTCGTGTCATTTTGAAAACTATGTCATTGCATTATTGTGGGCCCATTTGAGAGCGTAAGGGTTGTGATTTCAAGTGGTCCCGGTACAAAGCCGACAGACATGTCTGCATTATCATGATTCCTATTGAAGGCGAACCATCTGCCTTGCGTATTTGCAGTGGCTGTGGCAGTTTTCTTTCGGGTATTTGCATGGGGTCTGAATTGTGCGATGGCTACCATGTCGAAGCAGTTTGCAGAGTTGAAACAGCCCCCCTTTTGTAATAAATTTCAAAAACTACACTTTTACTGAACGATTACTGCGTGAAAAACGAGTCTCAATACTGTCCACGCCGATAAATTTCTGGTGCCCGTTGTGTGGGGAATCCTGCCAAGCACTCGAACCAGACCACATTTGGAGGCTTATAGGGGACACTTCAGGATTTAATCTTCATTTCCAAGATGCACTCAATGGTGTCAAAGTGTTGATTTGTGATACTGAGGCAGTGAAGTGATTTTGACGAAAAAGACCCCACCACCGGAATCTGATTGGTTGCTACGCTGTGAAAACCGCCCAAAGGCCCTCTCGTGGATTTCGCGGGACGCAATCGAATCTGGGTTTACTTGAAAAATTAGTGACTTGGACGGAGATTAGCTTACTAAAGTATACCGAACGCTTTCGTGAGAGCACATGCACTCGAAAGTGACAGTTTGTTTACGTGGCCGGCTGCCCAAAACCAGACACGACGTGAACCCCCGACAGATTCATATTGCAGTTCTGATTGGCTGCTACGCTGTGAAAACCGCCCAAAGGCCCTCTGGTTGATTTCACGGGATGTGGACTCGTAATATCTGCAATCAAATCGGGGTTTACGAGAAAAATTAGTGACTTGGACGGAGTTTGGCTTTCTAAAGTATACCGAACGCTTTCATAAGAGCACATGCATTCGGAAGTGATAGTTTGTTTACGAGGCAGGCTGCCCAAAACCAGACACGACGTGAACCCCCGACAGATTCATATTGCAATTCAAATCATGTTTGGAATGGGATTGCATGCAGGCATGGTTGCAGAAAATGGAGTTCACGTTGACCTGACAGCACTGGGAACCCAGACATGTAAACTAGTTTATTGAATCTCGCACAAACACCCTGCCAATGCCCCTTTTCAAAGATTACCACTGCCGCCAGACTGTCAATAAAGTGGCGCGTCGCGTGTTGACGTGTCTGGCGTCAAGTCACTAGTTGATTCGAGGTTTTGGCCCGTGAACGTGTTGGCACAGGTGGTCAACAGACTGGTCGAATTCCAACCAATGACAATCCGGTCGACCACACAAGATCGAGTTACACTTGCGACTCGGTAAAATGTATATAAACGGTGGTGCAAATTTGTTGGCATAGTTGCTATGGCAACGATAAACAACAACAAACAGGTTATTGCTGATTTTGTTTTTGAGTGAGAGGTTCTTCTGTCACGAAAATACGAATGAGATGTAGATGATTTGAAGGTCATTCTGAGTTAAGTCAAAGCTGACGAGCCTGGAAGAGTTGTGGAGCTTTGTTCAAGAGCGTCACCCCACATCACCAAGGTCACATTTAGGTCAACTTATCCACTTAACAGAGGCGCTTTTCAATAGCTTGGTGTGCTGATGAACGTTTAATTCCACACTCCTTTTGCTGGAAAAGCAGGACTTTCACAAAACTGTCGGGGATCCAGCATTCCCCAACACGGCCCTATCGTGGGTTAGGATTTCGTCAGTGTCTACACAATCCCCCTAATCCCGACACTCCAGTGGTGTTAACCTGCCTTGATCCATCAGACCAAGATCACCCCTGACTTATATAATTGGACAAATTTCGACAGATCACTCAACCTTTGGCTGAGTCATTAAAAGCGCCCCGCAGGAGGCCTCGCTTTGGCTCACATCAGCGCGGAAGGTGTGGAATCTAGCTTTAGACAAGGGATCTGGGGTAACGGTTATCTGAGTGTGTGGCTCTTGGTTACGGGCAAAATGTAACAAAAAACCGTACCAACGAGCTCAAGAGTAGCGAGCTCGCAAATGAACCGTACACGATAATTTGTGTCGACAAACTTAGCAGACGTTGAATAAACACGGTCATTCAGGGAGGTAGGCTTAGTCGATGACTCCTCCAATGTGATTAGGCGAAAGGCCAGCAAACTCGGAATTTGACAGTGTAACTGCAATACATGTGTGGTGCAGAGCCCCGAAAGAAGCTGCGTTCGCAGTCACACAGCTTGACTGCACGCCTGGCGACATGAGACAACTCACCAATAGGCACTGGCGAGACGCTGTTTTCGTGTTGTACTGGGGCGCAGACATGTTGGATCACTTAGAGCTCAGCCAATCCTCTGTCGGTGGGTGCTTAAATTGCCCGCCAAGAAGATCTGCAGCCAACCACAGACAGGGACGGATAAGAAGCGCCTGACGTGTGGTTCTGCCTTGTGATTGGTCAATAAAGCCTGTTCTCTTATACCAGGCTTCTTCATACTGGGGCTTAGGTATTCTACGCTGTGCCAATCACGTGACACCAATGGAGTAGATTCAAACCGAGCCTGGTGACTGACGGTGTTCTTAGATCTGTGCAAATAGCAAACTCACGAAAGTGCACAGCCCAATTCGGCAGCTTGTTATGACCCACAGATAGCCAGAAATGACCCCACTAGCTTTCGGAGAATGATTGCTTGTCGGATGGGTTTCCGAAAACTTATAACAGCTTCCACTCCCCTAGTTCTTAATACTCGTCACCGTGCGACGGACTGTCGTTCACAGGGGACGTCAATTTTTCCGTTAGTTATCTCCAGGACTTCCACTGCTGAATACGTCGACATATGTAAACTCCAAGAACGACTATCCAGCAGCGCCATCATCTGCCTAAAGGCGTAGGTTCGAGAACTGGCTGTGTCGAAATACCAGTTGGATCTTAACGAGCTGGTGAGGTGTGAGGAAGCACTCAATAACACTGCAACACCACGCACGCATTGCATTGTATTACGTGTTACCGTGACACAACAGGACAACCCAGTAGTGGGATTACTTACGATTGCAATTCAAACCACCAGAAGTCCACTTCGAGTTGATTGGTTGGCAGTGCAATGTGCGCATTAGTCACAACAAACAGATGCATTTTTTGGCGAGAATACGGCGGTTTGGATGAACGCGTGCCACGCATTTGATGCCAGCCACTTCCCACGATTGCATGAGTGAGCAACCAGCCCACAGGAATGTAAACACGCGACGCAAACATTTAGATGTTGACGTTTCCAGCCGGTGGACGCCTACACACACACCCACACACACGACCATCGAACGGAGTCAAGGCGAAAACAACATGCGGATTAATTAGCCCCCCTTCCATATTGTTCATTTTCTCGAAAAAGGTAATTATTGTACCGCAAACTGTCGGGTTAAGCAGCCAACTTTGTAGAAATAGTTTCAATTTTGGCCATCGAAAAGCTCTACCAGTTCATTTTTCTCCAAAATAAAACATGACTACTTTTAATACATAAGTAGATGTAGTTTCGCAGACTACCTGCAAGAGCCAAATGACAAGGAGCTCAGTCGTATCAACAGTCATCGGCGTTTTGAAGGCTACTAGAAGTAAGATCAATTTGCACAAGTTCCTCAGGAAAGTGGTGCTCCTTGGACATCTCCGCGAAACTGTCGACAGTGTCTTCTTTTATTGCTTTCCGCAAATCTGCGAAAAACTGGTAGCACTGTGTAGAATTGTGGCTAGACAAAAGAGCGTGGGAAGGTTAACAATGGGCTTCGCAATTTGTTGGGTGCAGATTCGGCGACAATTAGAAAATTAAATGACTACTAATAGTAATCAGTAGTTGTGGCTGATTAGTCACGACAACACTTACATCATTAGGAGAATGTGAGCTAGCATCTCATTCACCGAGTGCAGATGCGAAATGTAGCCGCGATTGTGTCGCGTGCAGGCGAAGCACGGACAGTCCGCCTGCAGCGGTTGCCTGTAGACCTCGGCGGTGTCGAGGACGGCCTGGTCGAGGGGAAATCGGATCCAGGCGTGGGGACTTTTGCCGTCGCGGTGCGCGGTGAACAGCCAGGCGATGCCAGATCGCGTCAGGCGGAAGGGCAGGCTGCCGTCGAATACGTCCACGCCACACAGACAGGCTCGCACCACCTCGTCCGGCTGCCAAATACCCGTAAGGAAACGCGGCAACTGCGGCTGCAACTCGGCGCACATCTTTGCTAAGACATCGAATACGGTTTCGAGGTGGGTAGCGCGATTTCCCCCGATGCAGTCGACAAAAAACCCGTCAATTACGACACCTGTTTAAAAATACTTAGTTTATTGATCGGTAAATGGCCTTTTGGCAACGTAGACAGGAATCAGCACCATATTCAGAATATAAAGAATTAAGCTGCCGGTAAAATGATAAATTCTACTCACCTGATGCGCGGGTAAAATCGGTAGATGAAATGCCACGAAGGCGTTGCTCAAGATCATTCCCACCCGCTACTGATACTAGCGCGGGTATTTTTGAAAGTTTCTAAAAGGTAATCATTTCAGCTAAACTGTTTGATAATTTTCTAAGAACTACGGTTTATTGCACACTATAAAAGCATGGTCTTTTAATAATTGATAACACTGGAGTGACAAACAGCTGGCTTGCCAATTTTAATGAACAAGAATAGGATCTGCGGGTTCTGTGTTTAACAAATGACTATTTCAACTGGACGAGCAATGTGAATTAATACTCACTACAAGATAAACGTAATATCGAAAACACAAAACGATTTAGAAGCTGAATATGCATTAACCAACACAATGCAGATATTGACGATACCGAACAATTTTTGTCTTTGTAGACTGCACAAGCAAGAACGTGAAAAGTTGTCGAAAACAGAATTCTGCAAGGACAGGATTCTTGGCCACACAGGCGTAATCAGTGACCACGGGGAATTTAAGACAAAGAGTTAGCAGAATTGCATAGGTTCTGCTAGAAAGCTAAAATTTATAACTACGGAACTACTAACTTCATCACACTTGATAATCACGTCGAGCCTTTCAGCGTAGGATTTTGTTCGCTGAACAGACTTTTGACAGCGTTTTTTCGTTGGAGGAGAAGAATCCGGAAAAGATGTTTCATTATCAACAGGCATTTGAAATGCAACTGGCACGGCATTGATGACACAGTCTGCAAACTGGTCCATTGTAACAGGCAGACGGCCACCCACAGCCCATATCTGTATAGATGTTTTCTCAACAGCACGCGTGACAGGTGACTCAGTCGGATCATTCTGAAAGAGCAAGACTGGAAACTTGCAAATGATCAATATAAGGAAAGCCGCAACCGTACTTTAAGTCCCGAATACTGTGCCAGGCCCTTGCCAAATTTCTGAAAAACTTTGAGGCGTTCTCGCCTAAAGGTAAAAAATATGCAAGTAACTTACAAAAAGTTTAATGCCGCAAATGTGAGGTTTGGAGCATTATGCAATTGGATGACAAGGTCATTTGTGAGAAATGGGACGGCGCCTTTAAATAAGACACAGTGAAATTACTAACCAAATTTCGTATAGAGTAGGCAATTTGGTGTAGGAAAATCGACTCCAGGAAAGTTGTTAATTTCGCTCAGATGCCCACTTCGGGGAAGGACATCAAAACGTGACAAAGAAAACCTCATTGCTATTAAAAAATGCGCACAAGCAAGAGTGACCTTAAAGTAGAGCATATCCAACTCCAAGGCCCCCTGTAAGAAAATCGAGGCGAAATTGTCTGTATTTTAAATTATATGAATGGTAATGCTATATATATGTGCTGTCGGGATGATTAATGCGTTTGTTTACCACGCAACACAGCAACAAACAATTAACTCAAGGCACGGTATTTTGGATGTCACGTGCATATTTACCAAATAATCACTAAAAAAAATTATTAGGTAGTGGAAACATAATAATAAATTTAAAAAAAGGATTTAGTGAAGACAAAAATGAAGGTTGGCAGATCTGCTACGGGACCATTTGGCGCGCGTAATGTTAGTGCTAGATGTACATGAGGCGCGAAAAAGCATAAAACAATTTGTCATTTACGAACGTAATAAATGACAAAATACGCAGACAAATAATTTGAGAGATCACTAAAAAAATTGACAAAGATTTTCAGAAGTATTTTTCACGAAAACGGTGTTATCGCGTATGCTGGTGACAGTACCAAATGCAACTAACTAATTACGGATAAAACTCGGAAATAATCTCATTTAATCTTCCTAATTTTAATTAATTCAAATCTTTGGACACACACTTTATTTCCATCACAGTAAGTGACAGAAGTTGGACATCCCCAAGAGGGAATAAAGTATCGTAAGACAAAATATAATTTGTGAATATTCAGGATCCAACTTACGTATACCTGTTATATTTAAATTAAAACTTTTTGTATCTCAGACCAAATGTTGTTCTCGAAAACAAATATTGACAATTTTCAGCAAATGCAGCCTTAGAAAAAAATCTAGTTAATAATTGTACACAATTAAATTCAAAATCTAAAAAGCCATATTTTACTTGTCATTGGATATGAAACAGTGCTTAATAAAATATGGAACTATAATTTTCAAAGATATTTATATATATATTGATGCGCATACTTATTGTAAATCTATTTACTTTTTGAACTACGTAATTTTTTGTGCTTAGGCTATTCAGTGGCGCAAAGGACCAAAGTTTTAAGGTGGGAATTATACTCGTCATTTCATAATTAACAATACAATTTGTAACAAATAAATGACATTAAATGATTTAGTTACATTGTTCTCAAAGTTTATGCATTCTCCCACATCAAGGCCCAACTCATTTGTAAAATTTCAAAATTTTTTTACACGTAAATTAGCTTTGAATAAAGTCTATTAGACAAAATTATGTCAAATGCAACATAAGAGGAAAGCGTCTTTATCAACTTTATAGATATAATAGTTTTTTTGTAAAAGGCAGTCTTAAATAAAGTATTGCGGCAATAAATTAGTTTACATTGAACAGCTTTGATTTAAACAGATTTGGATTAGAAATCCTTATGCAACGTTATAATTAAATGATCTGCTTGCAAGCATGTATGTTAGGGAGTTCAAATTATTTTTTAATATTCAGTTTTCAAATTCGGAATCAATAAACGGTCATTCTACGAAAATATTCCAAATGCTTCTGTCAAATCCCGGCTTGTCTTTTATAATAGCAATTCAACATTTTTCCTACAAAGCTTACATTGTGTTTTACAGTTCTGATAACTTTCATCTTTATACTCAATTAAATGTCTTAAATTATCCATATCCAAATTTCTAACTTTTTATAGGTGTATGATGTCCAGCAATTACTTTGCGCCATTTATGGAAGAAAAATAATCTGTTAGTTATTTGACGGCTGATACTGAGATACTTTCACAATTAAAATAATATATTTTATGTCTTTTATGGACATTGCACTTAAACATCATCCCGAATTTTTCATAGTAATTTCTTAGTAAAACATAGAAGGTAAATGGCGTGTGATGTTTTGACGTTACTTACGTATATGGTCTAAGCGTCTTGGAAAAAATGTCGGGGTGTCACCTTCCCCAAATTACAACATTGATAAGTTGTGTTCAATTAGCCTTGTTTTGTACAGTTAACTTTAATGAGCACTGGTAGGAAGTTTTGATATTTTTGATTATCTCAGTCTGACATGTATATATTTTTTTACTCTTTACTTGATAAGTTATTTATATCGCTTATTTTGATAGTGGGATGCATGTGTCTTATATCGTGTATATGTTGGTTCGTTTATGTAGATTTTTATTTCCAACTATTGGTTTTCATGGTAAATAAGTGTCAATAGTTTTTCTAAGAATTGAGGTTATCAAATGCTGAAAAAAACTTGAGTAATGGTTTATGGAGTTTTTTTTGTCTAGTCCAGTTGGAGTTGGGCTTGAGCGACAGACTCTCTTTCTTCGGCTTGTTCTCAGAAGCTTGTCCACTGTTGTGATGTTATGGTTGACAGATTAGTCTTAAGGTATAGACAATAGGAACATAGTCAATACTGAGGCACAGTTTCCAGTGTGTGCTTTTAAATACATCTTTCTATCTCCAAATTTGTTAAAAGTTAATTACCCTATATAAACGTAATTTCTTTTTTTTTTTGCTGATTCCTGTTTTTAATATTAGAATTAGCCTCTGCATTTTTAATTTTTTTGCGCGGATTCTTAAGTTAAAAGTGAGTATGAGATCCACCTCAAAGGATACTTTACTCCACGTAATTTTGCATTGCAGGTTAGAAATGGCTTTTAATGGACTGGTTGTTGATTCATTTAACGACAAGCTTTTGGGCATGACCAAGTCTGAGTTGGAGGATCTCTTCAATGACGACGCAAAGATCCACGAGATGGTGATGAACGGCGCTACGGTTAAAAAGTTGAAAGCCGACAAAAAGCACCTAATGAAGAGCAACCGTGATAGGGCCTCCGAGAACCTAAAACTGGAACCGCAGATGAAACAAACCAAGGAGGATCTAATCGCGGCTCACCAACGCTTTAACGAGGCACTTAAAGAATACAGCAATTATAAGAGCAAGCTAGGTGAGTTACAGGTCTCGTTTTTGTATGCTTCTCTTCACACAGGACCCACTTTCACTAAGTGAGTTTAGGTAATCTGATTGGTAACACATTATTTCCTTTCAGGATCACACGCGGGCTGTTTACACGCCTCATAATTTTAATATTCCATGGTTCTCTGTTGTTGGAGTTGAATAGTTTCTCCTGTAGCCACATGTTTTTTTCCACAAAATGAATAAACTGCGTGGGCCTCTTCGTTCGTATGATTTCTCTCGATTCTTGCCTCTAAACGCGTATACTCAGTTTGGGCTCCGTTTTACAAGTAGGGCAAGACATCACACTGTAAAAATATTGTTACGTCCAGTAATTACAGGTCACTAGACATAATTGTGCTGCTTCATTCTGGATACTTAAGTTAATTTTCGCTGATTTTGGCATGCTTGTACAGATTTTAACAAGAAGTAGCGTTTGTGTAACATCGTCCCGTTAAGAGGCCAATGTGCTATCCCTAATTTGTACTGATGTCGTGATCCTTTTAGTCCATTACTCACTCATTTTACTTGTTCTTGTGCGCCACAATCATACCCTCCAACTGGTAGAATTTTTCTTGTGTGAAAAGTCAGGATACGTACTGACATCTCTGCTGCCTCCACTATATGATCCCTATTACAGAATTTCCTTATTTTTGTCTATTCTGGTGGCCAGCCATACTTGTATAAATATCCTTTCAAATCGGAAAGTAACTGGTCTGAATTTATTCCACTTCATCTTTGCTCATTTCCGTGTAGACGAGATCCGTGGCTCCTTTTCGACTCAGACAATGCTGGCTCTGATGAAGGTGGCAAACTCCGAGGAGGATGAGATGTCAGAGCAGCTGCAGAAGTCGCTGCTTAAGAAGGAAATCGATCTAGACGAGTTTCTGTCGAAGATGCTGCCCCTTCGTAAATCCTTCAACGCCCGACGCATCAAGATCGAGAAGTTGGGCGAGCTTGAGCTCTCGGCGTCTGGACAGCACCCCGTGGCCGCGTCCTCCTCCGTCAGTGGTGGCCGATTTGGTTTCGGCGGTGGCTACCCTGCCTTGTAAATCACCTCCTCTTGCCTCCATGATTACTTGTGGACACGTTACTTCCCTCCCCTCTTTTTTGAATATATGCATGAGTATATTCAATTCCCACGTTCTTTTAAGTACTTCTTGGTGAACGTAGTGGTCAGTTTTGGAATCGCTCTGCAACCTCTTGTCTGTACTTAAGGTGGATGCGCGTGTTAGCCTTTCGTGAATTCAAACGCCTATAGCTGTGTCTTGTTTTAGGTTAATCCGTTGCATTGTGAGTTGAGGTTTGCCTGAGTTCATCATGTTTGTGGTTTTTTTTTGCAATGAAGACCACTTAATCAAGCGACAGTACACTTGTGTGGGAGGCCTTGATAATACGTGCTCACCGACGCCCTTTGTGTTGATCTCTACCTTCACTATGGCTACGCAAGAATAGATCGAGGTTCTTGGAGATAGAATGAGTCTACGTGGGTGTTGAAAATGTTGTGTGGGACTTGGAATTTAGTTATGCTAATTTGCAGTGAGCAAGCGCCAGGTCTATTTCGCCACACGGCGTTGTCGCCTATTCTACTAACTACTTTTCAGTAGCACTAAATATACTAATTTTCACAAAGTTTGTCCACTGAACTGTCGCTCCTGTGCAGGAAATATTTTCCAGCTGGAATCGATTGTATTCGGGCTCCTAACAACGCGCCAAACGGATCGAAAAGAGTGCAAGACACTTGAAGTAAGGTGTAAATTTCTCTAATTTCAGAAATGGTAATTTGATTACATGAATTCACTGACTGCATAAGTTGAAGTGCTTCGTCCGTATTATTGAGTTTTCGATGTAACAATTGGCTTGTTTATTCCGTTGCTATGGCAACTCTAGTAGTTAAAGATGGCTGCATAACATTGATTCTGTTATTCGAGAGGTGTCAGTTGTTTTACTTGCAGTTCTTGTTGAGCGCCACGCACAATTTGCTCCAATAGACGAGCGAAACGCAGGCACCCTCCATCGTCGAAAACACGAGCACGTTTTGGAACGTTCCAGATCGTCTATTTGGCCATAAGGCTTTGCTATGGGCCCCAGCATGTGGTCTTGAACCACGCTGGGGCCACAGAATTAACTCAGGCCTGATTTCGTTTCCCTGATACCCACGATGAAGAAAAAGACCGGACAGGACGTGGACACAACCGTTTACTTCAGAGCTCAACCATGTTGATATCGTTGTGTCGTGTGTGGGGTGCATTTATACCTCGGATGCGTGAGTCATACATGCGCTAACATCGAGACCTAGGTGTAAGGATAATCCGAATATTCGTGTGAATGAGGCGGGAGTTGAGGATCCGCCCGGCTGGCGACATGCTGTGAAGAGGGGAACCCAGTGTCGGAGGCTGGAGTGGCTGGGATTAACCAGTGTGAATCAACGCGGGTCACAGCAGCATTATTTTGCCTTTAGTATCACTGTTATAGATTTCTGAGTAAATTGCTGGTTTATCTGAAAAGGTGGAGTGTTTGGAATAAAATGTTCTGTTAACTCATATTTAACTGAACCCTAATTATTGGTAAAAATTGTAAGTGAATGGAGAACAACTTAATTGGCTTTTGTGCACTGGGGCCATGGTTTGCATTTTAAATTTTCCCCCGATAAAATTTGCACCCACCTGCCCAACGAGAAAGGCTTATCGATTTTTGGCGTTAATATTTATAAAGGTATCCATTTTGCGTACAATTCAATTCCGTTTTATATTATTAGTGGCATTGTTAGTATTTACCAAAGGTTTGTCTAAATCAAATTGAGGTTTAATTTATCGAATAGGCTCTTCCTTAACATTGATAATTTAATTTTGAGCAAAACTGTTGTGACCTTAAATTGCCTTTTCGCCATCCTGACATTCACCGTCTCGTCTGTCCCCTCACTCATAAACCCTGGGACGCATGTTCGCACCCGCTTTACCGATGATTTTTGCAGACCGAAGACTGGTTAAAAAAGCCGATGGGTAATTTATCAAGATGTCTCCAGCCTGAGTCAACTCCCACGTTGAATGCTCCGCGCATACTTTGTTTTATTGCAGTGAATTCCCGTCGACCTTGTGGATAGTTGCAAATGTGGCGACGGACGACTTAACTGGTAGTAGCGCAACAAACTCACGAACGTGAGTTCAACTTGAATCAGCAGATTGTCATCAACAAACGGGAAAATCATATGACTAAACGAGGTCTCGAAATGAATTTTCTTTCTCAATTCTATTAAGCCTGGTATTGGGGCGAAAGTTACAAAGATCAAAGCATTGAATTGATGTAGCCGCTTAGTTTTTTGGCTCATTCGATGAAATTATTGCAAGTTAGTGGGACAAAGCTTTCGAGAATATTGTTGTGTAGCGATGGATCAGGGCGCGGACATATTGGACCACCTGGCCGCAGCCCATCCTGTGTCCCGCTGCGTTCCAGTGGCATGCGAGGAAGATAAGCAGCTAACTAGAGAAGGACACGACTAAGGTGCAGCATATAATGAGTGACGTGGCCAGTGTGGGGAACTCGGACGTCGGCGTCTGACGTGAGGTCCTGGCTTGTGATTGGTCAATAAAGCCTGTTCTGTTGTACCAGTCTTTTTCCTACTAGGGTTCGGGTATTCTACAGTTAGCAGAACAAGGAGGCAGACATGTTGGAGCAATCCGAGCAAAGCCAATCCTCTGTCTTTGTGCGTTTAAATAATCTGCAGTTACGATCAACAGCCAACCAGAGACAGGAATGGATGACTTGGATAAACAGCTCCTGACGAGTGGTTCTGGCTTCTGTCTAGGCTTGGGGTATTTTGCATTATTGGCAATGGGTGCGTTTGGATAACGTTTTCTTTTGTGTGCAACAGAAACAAAGGTTTCGATGGAGATTAGTATATCCCACCTACTTCATTCAGGCCCATGAATACCGGCTGGAGTTTGTCGTGGCAGTTGATTTAATGTTTCAAACAATTGCAACCACAAACATTGTCTGGGATTGGAGTCGCTGCATTTGAATAGGTATCAGCAAGCCAGAGAAAACACAGGGACCCTGGGAGTCGGTTGGACTTCAATTGGAGGGGTACCTGTGATGAACGACGCTTGCTTTCTGCAAGTTGACAGGAGCAATAAAAATAGCCAGGTGTGGGGTATGGGAAATGTCGAATTTGGCATTTTATCATTGAAGTTCACGGCGAGAATGCAAGGAACTAAAACAAAATTGAGGGCAGTTTTTCTTCGTGAAGAGAACGGTGTAGTGTGGCGCAAACATATTGGTCCACCCTGGCCTCAGTCAATCCTGTGTCTCTCTGAGTTCCATTGGCATGCGAGGAAGAGAGGCAGCCAACCAGAGGAGGACACGAATGAGGTGCAGTATATAATGAGCGGCGTGGCCAGCGTGGTGGACTCGGATGGAAGGCGCCTGACGTGTGGCTCTGGCTCGTGATTGGTCAATAAAGCCTTGTCTGATGCACCAGTCATATTCATACTAGGGCTCGGGTATTCTACAATAGTGCCATACAAGGGCGCAGACATGTAGATCACATCAGGCTCAGCCAATCCTCTGTTCTTTGTACGTTTGAATGGCCCACGATAAAAATCAGCAGCCAATCAGTCACAGGGAAGGATGAACAGCACTCTGTAATAGGTAAGGTAGCCAGTGTAGTGTACTCTGCCATCAATAAAGTCTGCTCTCTTTCTTACAAGTCTTTTTCACACTTGGCCTTGGATATTGTTCACTATACTGTAACAACCGAGAGTAGATCGCGAAGAAATAAACAGTTCATCCCCTTGTTTGATTTATTGTAAGCTGGTTGATCAGAGCCTTTCAAATTGGGATTATGCGCCTAATCAATCTGAATGTAGTGTACCCAATCTTTGGTATGAAGAAGACTGATACAACAAAACAGGCTTTATTGACCAATCACGAGCCAGAGCCACACGTCAGGCGCCTTCCATCCGAGTCCACCACGCTGGCCACGTCGCTCATTATATACTACTTCTCATACGTGTCTGTCTCTCGTTGGTTGCATATCTTCCTCGCATGCCATTGGAAGGCAGAGAAACACAGGATTGGCTGAGGCCAGCATGGTCTAATATGTCTGCACTCTTACACGTCGATACTGTAGAATACCCGAGCCCTAATAGGTAAAAGACCGGTACAACAGAACAGGCTTTATTGACCAATCACAAGCCAGAGCCACGCGTCAGGCGCCTTCCATCCGAGTCCACCACGCTGGCCACGCCGCTCGTTATATACTGCATCTCATCCGTGTCCTTCTCTGGTTGGCTGCCTTCCTTTCCCGCATGCCATTGGATTGCAGAGAGACACAGGATTGGCTGAGGCCAGTGGTCCAACATGCCTGCGCCCTAATCCGACGCCACAATACATTACTTATTCTGAGAGGATTGTGAGCATTCAGGTGAAGTCTGGAGCTGTATTTATTGCCCTTATGGTCTCCAATGTTTTGTGCGCCAACATAACAATATTGCTTTGTAAACAAGCTTCTTGCTACTTGTGCCACTGTGTCGATAATAAGACAACGTACCTGCTGAAGGCCCAGTCACGTGATCTTAAACCTGTGTAGAACTGACCCGTTTACGCTCAACTCAGATACCCGAGAAGGCAATAAGGAGACCAGAGACGACACAGACAACCGTTTACCAGAGAGCTCAACTTAGGGATGTTAGTTGCACCACTGCGCATAAAAGTCGCAACTGGATAATGAGATTGTTTATCAAGGGGGCGTGGAGGAGGTACACGCACAGGGCTGTGTGAGTGACAAGGGCGGTAGGCCTGCTGTGTAAAGGGGGTTAGTGCGACGGAGAATGCAACGACCAGGTTAGCAGACGTGAATTAGTGCGATTCACTGCATTATGGCGACCGGTGGTTGGTCCGTTTCGTAGGTGTATCAACTTAGTTGTGTTGTTGTTGTTGTTGTTGATTTCGAGGTCGTAAACGACGTGCACGGGGCATGTAAGAACAGGTGAATTCTCTTGTGTCCACATAGGCCATTGGGACGTTGAGCAGGCTCACGGATTATTAGAAATGGCGTGTCTTATGAAGGTGTCTGATTCCACTGCATCCCCTTTGAAGCATCACTCTCCCCAGTGAATGAACTTCTTGTGGAAAATTGTAAACAGGATGAGAAAATGCCATTTACTGGGTTAAGAAGTACGCATGGGAAGTTCTGCCACCCGCGGCCAATTCACCAGACTTTGGCCCATGTTCTGACTACCACTTGTTCCGGTCAATGCAACAGCAACACGCCTTAGTGAATAAACCATTCAAAACGCTGGACGGCGTGCGTAAAGTCGTCGTCGATGACTTTGGTGCCTCGAAGCCTGCTTGTTTCTTTCGCGACAGCATTCGCACGTAACCTAAGAGATGGCTCAAGATGATAGAAAACAATAGACAATATCGCCAAGGTTGAGATCTGTGTTCTCTATCGATCACATTAAATAAATTTACTAAAAAAGCTTTAAAAATCAAATCATGCATAGTAGAAAAGTGTAAAATCAAGGACGAAAAGCTAATACGTGCGACGCTCGACTGAAGTCGATTAAAACAAAGTGAATAATCTCCACGAAGTTCAATGTACCAGATCGATAAATCTGACAGGGTTAACAGAGGTCGACCAGAAGTCGAAGCATCGCTATTGCCAGCGGAGACAACATCCAAGTGTCTTCCATCAGTTGTAACACAAGGCATTAAAGGACGCATCCTGAACTAGTGGACACAGAAGGCTCAAGTCCATGAAGCTGACGGAGATTTGGGAATGAGTCAGTAAACACTTGATCTGTCTCTAATAAAAATTCCCCTCTAATGACGTTTAAATCGATCCAGCGAGGGGTGAATTCGCGAGTCTGTGAAGGTAGTCCAACTAAACTGACGTTCAAAATTCGAGTGCGGCAGAAATTTGGCCGCGGTGGACTTTGCTGGACTGCGCGCCAAATGACGACACATACCTGGACTTAGCGATCGGTTAAAACTACTGGAATCTGGTCGTTCTAGCAGATGGTGCGAGTGTTCACCGACAGGATTTCCCGTCGACGGTTTTAACGATAACGTGGTGTCTATCATACTCCAGTTGTATTACCGCCTACAGCCGAGATTCAGTACATTCGCTTTTGCGTCTTCGACCACTTACAAAACCGTTTGGACTCAGTTCGTCAGATTTCCGAACAGCAAACAGCAGAATTGAATCTGTATGCAAAATGTAATTCATGTAGAGGTTGATTCGAGATTCTATAAATCAATGTGGCGCTGTGCCCATAAGCATTACAACGGTCTAAGTTCAATTGGGAATCTGATAATGGCGATTAGAATGTCCCAATTGTGATATAAAAATCAGGCAGAAGTTGGCCCGGAAGGTATTCTCAAGTACATAAAGGAATCGTGTGAAATATTGACGCCTGTGAAGTTTTGTAAAACTTCAATGAAGGGTCCCAAATTTCAGTGACAAGGCACTGATCAGGGACATCGGCTTGGTATTCTTCGCACAATCGACTGTACCTGGAAAATTCAGATACCCCGAGGTTGTTGGAAGACGTTGTTGTCGACAGACCTTTCTGGACAATGTGGAGGGTTCAGTGGGTGTCTGGGGCGCCTGACGGCTTCCTGGAACTCAGTCAATAATGGTTCAAGCGATGTTGCTTGAGCTTGAAGTGAAAGACATGGACAAGGCGACCAAACTGTGAGTCGATTTATCGACACCATCTACGAAGTCAACGAAGGCAAACAAAAGTGGAAATTGTCCTTTGAAGCCTAAACTGAGGGTAGCAAACTTGTGATTGAGGGTTGATAGAGGGGCGTTGTTAGCGGATCGGTGTTGCAAACCAGAGACTTTAGAAATTAAGCAATAATTGTGTAGGCAAATGGTTATCACAGCTTTCATTTGCATCAGTCGACAGTCTCGACAGCTCCTAGTCTCCGTCTCACTGAGTTCCATCAAAAATGTTAAAAGTGGTTACAAGTAAGGCTGACTCAACCCCTGCCTCATAAACTAGACGAATTATTCCAAAAGGTCAATGTGGTTTGCTGGTGCGAGCATCCTACAGCTGCTTTGTCAAGTTAACACCCGAAGGTGTGCCTGACAATGTCACTAATGTCACCTTAGTCGAGCTTGTTTCATCGTGACAAATTTTGTGCGCAAACCACAATCAAGAAAACTTGCAAACCATTTCCGAATTCTTGGATTCTTTGTGTTGGAATAGGCACGACAGATGTCACGACAGACGAAAGCCAAGTTATTAAAAAAAACGTGTTCACTATTCAATTAAGTGCAAGAACATTCAGGCGTTTGCATATTACTGATAGAATGGAGAAATATTTCGAAATCGATTAAGCCTTTGACACCTAGAGGGCAACAATCAAATTTTCGGGTGCAAAAACCACATGAAATCTCCACTTCGGCACCTTCAGATGACAATAAAAGGAGGCTTTTATGTTGTTTTTGCACTACTTTCATAACTCGCGTTTCCGTAGTAACACGGTAAAAATATGACCGTTTTATTTCGCTGCAATATCTTACTTGCTCTCTGCGGCATAGGTCGAAACTCACAAAGATTCGTTGTTGCCGCCAACTCGACAGGGGGGGGGGCTCCGTGACGCGCGCCATTCGACCCACGCAATTCCTCCTATCCCTTCCCGCACTCTCGCCTTCCTCAAGGCACGCCCGTGAGTCCGAGGGCAACGCTGACCCTCCTCGCGGCCATCCCTTTCCCCACTCCAACTCTCCCTAAGCTCTAGCCCTCTGAGTTCGCATGCGGTAGTAGGGAATACACCCGGTTCTTCCAGCTATTCTTGTACCGTGTGCCTGGTAGGTAACCATGATGGTGTGGCTATCTAAGAGGGACGGGCTAACAGTCATCTCCCTATTTGTGTCCCCGCTGGATAGGCGCGTTTCAGTTATATCGGTTCGGCTATGACCAGGTTAGACGCAATAAAGCGTCCACCAATTGCAATTGGGAATATCGCCAGAAACACATTTCCACATTTCCTAGCGTTAATGCCAACTGTGCCATCTCGTGATTGTACGTGTGTGTGTTTTTGTGCTAAGTGTACAGACAGGTCAAAGTGTTGGGACATTACTCAGCGTCCAAATGACTGCTTATATTCAGAAATTCCAAATTTTCGCGGGTAATTTAAACGATGGCACGTGCGGTCCATGGGATTACACCACAAAAACACCCCTGAACGTCCTCAGACGTTGACGTTTGAACACGTCGAACAAATGAACGCTGATTCATTCCTGGGAACGTCCTTATGCTACTGCAACTTAATATTAATCGTCAGTTGTGTTGAAAAAAGCACGCTTTAACTAACAGGACCTTAATTTGACACCAAAATGTTGGCACGGTGGGCTAATACTGCACAGAATGCCCTCCGAAATTGACATCATTTTATTGGCTAATAAAACAAAGAACTCCATTACACTTCGAAATGAGTTTTATCGTCCTATACACTTTTAGAAACAAATTCTTTCCAACATTGCCCCATTAGGGTTAGGCACGGCAGGCCATAAAAAGGTACAATTGGGAGAGTGGTAAGGTTAAAAAAAGGATCAAGACGGTCAGTAGTTTCACAAAAACTAGGATTACGAAGATTCATAGTTCAAGGATCTCTAGGTCGCGTATATAGCATGTCGTAGGAAGGCATTTGTGGCTAAACTCCGACCTTGAAAATCATCGTGCCTTCAGCAGCGTAAACAAGGCAAATGCTGGAATTTGGGGGGAGAAAACTCCGCATGCCACAACTGAACGCAAAAGAGAATCAGCCAGCTAGAAAGTATTCAGAGCCGTTTCACAAATTATAAGGTGGGGCCAATTTCGTCTTGTCAGAACTGGCTACGTGACGACATTGAGAGGAATGGACAGGACCAAGATGGACTTCACTAAATCGGCAGACGTGAAGTTGGTGGTGACAGCATGCTGTTGAGATGGAATGCTGTATCCTTGGACTTGTGTTGCGTGACTCAAGATCTACAGCAATAAGAAGTTCAATAACTCGACTAGAGATTTGAAATCAGGAAATGTGTAGGACGGCACTTGTCGTGTTCATCGTCGAACCCATTACGTTTTATTTCGCATCATCCAGAGTTAATCCTCTTATGGACATCACACATGAAGTCCAAGTTTACGGGATAACCTGCTTGTCCAGAAAATGTTTAGGGACATTCTGCAACTTTTTAATCTCCAAATACCTTTAAATTGAGTTTTAGACAAGTAACCTGAAAATTTAATGCAAAACACCATCCCAAAACTGGTGACCTGACCTCAGACAACGCACGACTCACGTAAGACGTTCAACTCTTTTGGCACCAGGGAGCGCAGAATTTGGAGATTATATCTACCCCATTCGAGCTTAATTCGGCAAAGTGGATTCAAAAGAACGGTCTCAAATGACTGATCGAAATCCCATAATGGAGGAATAACATTCGGAGCATACAACAATTAGACAACACGACAATTCTGAGTTTCTACCTTTGAATGAATTTCTAGATTCCCGACTTTCCACGGCCTCTCATTGGCTCTTATGGCTCCTCAATCTGGGTACACGTCGACACAGAACACTGCAAGTAACTCGAGGTAGTTGATAACACCTCGGCTAGTCAACTTGTTTGGCGCGATAACTTGATGAGTAAGCAACACAGCCCATGACTGGACATTGCGCCAATTGAACGACTGCCTCCCCAAGACAAACAGACCTCCATTATCGCGTCGTGTCAACAAAAGCCAAGCCTTCTACGCCTGTTATTTCACATAAACTACCTTGGAACTAGCCGTTTCTACGATTCCGACAAACTATCGGATATCTGATACATTCAAGACCGTTATTCACGTAACATCGTAACATTTACAACGCATCCTCCCCCACTAAAAACATTCCCGTATTTAAAAGAGAGAACGACAACCTCAACTTAGTTTATAATTAACAACTCAATGGAAAAGCTGAATAAGCCTTTTGGTAGAAGCAAAGTTTTTATCCGACATGCATTTTTCAAACCACGCTTTGGCGGTTTTCTGAAGCATTGGGATCAGGCCTGCTTGCACACAGGAAACAAAGAGCGATATTTCAGGCACGGAAAAGGTTTCACCAGATGAACTCGCAACTGCCTTAATGCACTCACTTTGCAGGCTTTCATTTCCACTTGAGATATCTTGGTCAATTTTTGACAGGAGATCAAGAGATTTAGAGAAATTGCAAGTATTGCGTGCGAGGGACATTAAAACTGTGGACTCGCCATAGAGCGGGAGATCGGTGAATGGATTAGAAATGGCCATGCAATTGAACGGACAGGTTCTCCAAATGACTGAGAGGATCACCTCTGAAGATAAAGAACGTTCGGGACCAACGAAGAAATTCTCGATTTCGGACAAATGTTTTGGAACCGATTCAAGAGAAGAATGTCGATAAAACCGAAGAGAAATGCTTCGGCCAGCTAACTGCAACAATTTGCTGTAAAGAAGGATGGCAAAGGGTGGAGATTTGGGATCACAATGGATGGCGAGATCAATGGGGCTTGAAACAGCACAATGATTTGGTTGAGAGCGACCAGTTGAGGAGACTAACACAGAGTGCTCGGCGCTGCGAGCGGGATTTTGCGATGGACCAGTCGAAGTGTTTGTACCATCACCCTCGGAGAACACAAAAGGTGCGACATGTGGGCTGGATTCAACAAGGCCCATGGGAACAAGGAAGGCATCAAGGCGCTGTTCAAGTTCCTCAAGTCGGTGCTTAAGCCGTAAATCTTCTGGTGACTCTTTTGGACCTTCCTTTTGAGATTGAAGGTGTTTGCCGAGTTTAGAAACTGGAGCTGTTTTTCTGATGATATACCTGTCGAGTAACATTTCGTTGCCAGGCTTTGATTGGGGGGTCTTGAAAGTGGTGTTACACGAAATATTGTCCGCAGCACTACTAGGTTTGTTCTGTTCTTTTTTGCGGGCTTGTATGGCCTGACCAAGTTTTGATCTGGCTCCTGATTCGTTTACGATAAATTTATCAAGCGAGTTGAGAGAACAAGCACCTGCTGGCTCACTGGCTGTTCCCTCGGTTGAAGATGGCTGACTAGGCAAAGTGCACCTGTACATACTGTCCGTATGGGAGATGTCAGAATAGGACTCATTAACAACGGGATTAAGACGATACATTTTTAATTTAAATGCGAAATGCAGTGAAGGTGACGAAATAGGACACGCGCCGCTACCGAAACGTAGTAAAACAAGATTAAAACTAAATTGTTTAGACAAATTTATAAGTAAGGCACAAATTTTAAAAATTTATGCGCTATTTTAATGTGTTTTTTAAGGATAAATGCATTTTGTTGGCTTTAAGACGCAGATAATGCTGGAAGTTTCTAATATAGTGTTTTATTCGTCAGAATTTAACAAGCGCACTAGTACTTCAAAAATGTATGCAAAAAAGCTTGCACTCAGAATTATTACTATATTGCTATCTTGTACCCATTAAGGTTCTATTGATTTGTCCTGTGAATTTACTGGAATTTATCCTATTGTTCTACCAATGATTTCACATTTATCGTTGAAATAAAGAATCATTTTTATTTAAGTAATAATTTCATTTAACAATAATGGTCACAGTTGATGATATGAAAAAAAAATTTGCAGTTCTAAGTATTTTGGGACCATACGCATTTAAATATGCTGAGTGTTATTCTTAAAATAGTGAAATAATTTCAGATCTATATCCAAATACTCGCATTTCTGCTTAACTTTGTTGATGTTTTTAATGCATACATAATGCTTTATTTTATATATTCAAAGTGTATCTCGCATTACTCTAGATCCACGTACTCCCTTGCAATGCGAAATTTGCCCGCTGCATTCTCCTGCGATTACATTTACTTCGTCATGTGTTTCGCCTCTCGTTTCGTCTGTCTGTCAGCGCGTTACTTACCAGGTTATAGTGCATGGCCAGGACATATGTAGCCACTCCTTTCAACTCACCCAAGGTCGACTCGTGTATCCATTTATTTCATCTTCAAAAAACATCTCGTTACCCCCAAGTCCCTATGCACCAAGTTCGATTACTGATAAATTGATTTTCTTTTAATGACGTAATGAATGTTTTTAAGCTCATCAACCTAATTGCATTGATTTCTAAGATAAAATTTTGGGTCCCAAATACCTGTTTGTATTTTCAAACCAGGAACGGTGAAAACACTTTGCTACAAAGAAAACAAAAGCAAAGTGCTGCAACTGCAACATTGAATACGAATTTTGGCACAATGTTAATTTTTTTTAAAAATACTTGACCCTTTGCATCAGTTTTGAATTTCTTGTGTCAGGCAGTATAAATGTATTGTTGCAGGCACCACAAACAACTATGAACACAATTTCCCATCCACTCATTTTTAAAGTAACATTTATCCTGAAATTTATGTACTTATTGATAGGTGGAAGACAGATAAGACTGCTGTCAGTAATCGCGCTTAAATTTACCGAGAAAATCTGGTATTTAGAATATCCAAGAAGATAATAAGGTCTGTACTTGTTGGAAAGGCCGAGATGTAAGAAAGTGAAGTGGAATTAGTGCTGTAAAGCTTCTTGAAGAAGATCTCGCAATTCCAAGGTAAAGACGCGCTGATTTGATTCCACAGGGAGGTGCTCGATCAAAAAATCAATCAATTTCCACGCGTTTTGAGTTTGTTCAACAAACGATGGCTGCGACCCCGTCAGAGACGCATCAGACTTCTGCAAACAAGCGAAACGCATCTTACACCATTTTGAAATAGTTGTGGGTATATTTTGATAAAAAAATGTTACCAGGCAGCTCAGAAAAACAGCCAGATTTTCTGAGGCGTCGACGAGAATGCGGCCGCTCATTTGCTTGTCAATTTCACAAATACGTGCAGCCAAAACGTAGAAGAGACTGTTTGCGAGCGTATAACTGTCCCTAACCATCGAACGGCTCTAAAATAATATAAAAATGCATGTGTCATTGGACCAGTTCCGTTCTCTAATCATACTACTGTCAAAATACAAGCGACCTCTTCAGCGTCTCGATCTGCCCAATTTTCGTAGAGCGAGACGACGTAGAACAACCGAGCAGCGGAGGTGGGCAGATCCCAGGCGGACGCGAGACTGAACGCGGACGACAAGAATGCGGGGTATTCGGTGCGCAAATTCGCATTTCCCGCGAGGCCACGCAGTAGCCAATCGAGGAACGCGCGTCGTCGTTGTTTTAAACTCATTGGCGGTGACTTCTGATTTGCGTTGTGCACGGAGTGGGTCCAGACGGGAAGATGGAGGCCGTTGCAATCTTCCCATTGCTGCGAATATCACATATTTAAGAAAGTTTGATTTAAGGATAGTGAGGACGTTATGACTAAACCCAATTTCTGGTTAAATTAGGATGAATTTGCTTCAGAAAAGGAAAACATGCTGCCACAGAGCTGCATCTATGGAGCTTGCAGCTACTTGCCGCCTGTTGTTTTACTGAGCTGGCCCGTTTACCGGGCGCCAAATCGAATCTTCGCGCCCACCTGGTAGCACCCCGCGTGCGTTCGCCCTAAAAGCTACGTTATACGATGATTTACACACTAGTTTGCACTTAGAATGACAACTGAGATGCAACGAGAACAATGATCGCACCGCGGCACTTAGGAGATGCACAGGACATCTAGCAGGCTCATCGTCGGGCAAGCCGAGGGCCAGAATAGCTGCGTGAATCACCGAGAACTGGAACCACGCGTCAAGGGCGTGAAACGGTGGCCCCGCGTCGCCGTCGCCGGCAGCGACTTTGTCGAGAGGGAACGCGGAGTCGGTCCGCGGACGTGTCTCTTTGGATTCCTGGAGCTCACCACCTGGGCACACG
This sequence comes from Mesocestoides corti, assembly GCA_900604375.1. Taxonomy (NCBI): domain Eukaryota; kingdom Metazoa; phylum Platyhelminthes; class Cestoda; order Cyclophyllidea; family Mesocestoididae; genus Mesocestoides; species Mesocestoides corti. The sequence continues at coordinate 47,461 of UXSR01005338.1, read as the reverse complement.
AGTCGCTGCCTCGAGTCCCAACGCTCGTCACGAAGCAAGAGGTTCCCTTCGTTGGCAGCGATGGACACCTTAGAACAAAACGGCACGTTCGAAATAAACTAAACACTATGCACCGCCATTTCAATAACCACTCATATCCGTAACGGCAAAACGTAAGGAAGGCGAGGAGGCATTAGAAAACGCTGCTTAGAAATCTCATCCACTCATTAAACTCCGGTCTGATTTGAGTACCTCGGACTTGTTTGTGATCTGTTTTTTTTAATAAACTGTGGTAAAAACATTTCAAAAATGTTATTCGGGAGCATGAGATAACAAAGCCAGTCATTTTTTTTCTGGATAAAAAAAACTAATCGCCGTGATGGCCAGGAAGCAGCCAAAATGAGTCGCCTGCACCGGTTCTGAGTGCTTACCTGTCGGAATTCTTTGAAGAATTGACACAGACTCATTGCTTCTTGAAGTAAAGCAGCGTCGTTCACCGGCTAAAAGTAAAAAAAAAGTCCGCAGAATTTGTATCGTGCTCAAACACTTTACTGGTTGGCGAATGTGACAAATTATGCCGAAAAATGTGGTTTATTTTTCCAGTTTGCGGATAGACAGACAGTCATACAGAAGTGGGCCTTCGTTTAGTTATATTTCCCGCCGTACAAACTATTACTCATTGGGCAGCGAACAGCGGTGTAGCAGTGCGTGAGCCAATGAGAAATAACTGACCTTGGTGAAGTCATTGGACTGAAGCGACGTCGAGTGCTGCTTGAGAAGTTGAGGCAGGGGGCACTCGTGGCACTGCGACGCGACAACAAAAGCCAATCCGTGGCCTGCATTTGAGGTGTTGCTCAGGAAGTCTGCCACACGACTCAGGTGCGAGAATTTCTCTGCTCGACCGAGGCGTGTCTGCAATTTAAAATCAAGGAATGTGCTAACTTGTGGACACCTTTAGCGGTTTCTGGGCAATGGGTGGATGGGAGCCGACCAGAAATAATGTAAAACACAAAAACGGATACTTAATCGCCAAATATGGACGGCAAAATGAACGATTTGAGGCTTTATATAACAAAGAACACGCTCCAAATCAATTAAGCGATGGCAATTTGTAATGTGCGGAGCTTTGCGATATCGCTGGTGTCCAATTTGACGACATCTACATACATCCATAGCCCGTGGTAGGGTATTGTTTACAACAGGAATGACTTGTGAAGCTATTCAATACTCCACATACGACTCGCGAAGGGTTAACGGTAACCTAGGATTTAACAAACAAGATTTGAAACACGACATAGCAACACTTTGTATTATTCTTACCCAGGGGGAGGCTAATTGCCGGACCAATCGCCACGCGGCGCACACCAGAACCCGATTCACCTCGAACGAAAGCGGCAAACGCTGGCACATCGCGTGGAAGTGATCTAAAGCGCAAAAGAAGCCTGCTATTTTTATTGGCCAGCCTTGATCCAATCAGAAAATAGGCGGAACTCAGCCCATGCGATGAGACATTACGTGTCCCGCAGGTCAGTTGATGATATTTTTGCCAATTACAAATTAGGATTTTGAGCCCTCAACACTAACCGATGGGGCTTGATTTACGCACACAGAAACCGGATTTTTAGCTAAAACGTGTTTCTCGGAGTTGATCCTGATATACTGAAAGTCGATAATCGGGAAACTGCTCCATTCCACGACATCCTAGACACAGCGGAGTCCAACATTTAGTGAAATTAACCCTCTGCTACATGTAAAGAAAGGAGAAGACAACAATCGCTTTGGTGTGGCCATGTAATGGTTGACTCGACAGGGCCAAATTTCTACACATCATGGCATCGGTTTCTCAGTCGATAAGTGATTTAATTAACCGTCTACGTGTTAACATCTAAGGACGGTGCATGTCTTCATAAATCACCACACACAAGTTACAAAGAATTCAGTGCTGCGTTCAAACAATCTATGCCTAGCGACCATCCACACAACAACCACATAACACCTCGTCTCTCGATGCAGTAGAAAATGGTTTCGCGAGTTTGAAGATTCCTTCTTAGATCATTGAAATTGTTCCGGACAGATTGCGTCGAGTAACGGACAGAGATAAGCTTGTGCTTACCAAAATTTAACAAATTTTCCTAGAAATTAACACACCAAAGATGATCGAAAAATAGCGGAGCATGAATACGCATATATGGCAACTGGACGCTTTCATTCGGTTCGACGAATCTCAAATCAACCTGCGCATCGCAGCACTAAAATTGCTCTTTAAAACCAAAGAAGTCATGGTGATTTTCGAGGAGACCAAATAAGTTTATTCGACGCCTCCGATTGTCTTGTCGGGTGTGATTAGCCAAAACAATGAAGCCACGATTTCACAAAAATAAAGACTTACAAAATCAAACATTAACTGGCATCTAGTTTAAATCGGACCTGGTGCTAAATGTGGAAGGGCACAGTTCCACAGCTGTTGCCTTTGTGGCGGTGAAACAGACGGCTGTAAGCCTTTAAGTAAAAACCTATGAAGAACGGGTTTCCAAGACATGAACGATACGAGATATTGTTGGCTGATGTGTTGACGATTAATCAGTCCAGATGCACATGCTACACCTTCAACTGTGCACGAATTAGTGACCCCTCGAAGCGTTAAGACGACAAGACTGCGGCAACAAAGCATACCAGCAAACTCTTTTTCGCAAGGCGGCGAGTTCCGTCCGCCGAAATACCGGTAGATGTCGACCAGTTCGCTCGGTTTCAGACGAGATGGCGCCAGATGTCGGGCGAATTCGTTGGTGAAGTAGTCTACAGTGAAGGCAAATCAAGACGCATACACCACCAAATGCCCCGATTTAGCGACGAACGTGGCGTTGCGGCGAACTCACCAGGACCGCTTTGAAGAATACGCCTCACGCTGCACGCCCGGGCATTCCACGAGGGGGGGCTGTAGGATTGTCGGAAGGCAGTGAGGCAGTGATGGAAGACTACCATGTCTTGTAGATGCTCAGCGCGTAGTTGAAGGTCGCCGCGGCTAGCTTGTAATGGACTTGTGACGGGTGAAGTGTCCACATCGTCGTCCACATCACTGCTAGCCTAAACAGACCGCACTCGGGTTTCACAAACACACGCTTATGTGCACAAGAACGAGAAACAGACAAACCGAATTGTTGAAAATACCAGCCGGGACTCACGAATTGCGTCCGGGAAACAAGCAGAGGAATTTAAAACACACCTGCGAGTGAAGACTCGGCTCTTCCGCTGCACCAATCAGCGCAGAGCAGATTGCGAGACCACAGGCATAGTTGCGTGACGACAGGATTATCTGGTAAAGTTCGACAAACACAAGAGCCAGCTTCCGTGGATGTCGTTTATAAAGTACCTCGGTTAGCTGTGTGATCTGAAGCAAATCTGCGATTGGCCGGATCGTCACCAAATACCTTGAGGCTAAAACCTTTAAGTAAATAGAGTGGTTTTTGGCGTGAGGACAAATTGACTGCCTACTAGAAGGTAATCGAAGGGTATCGGCGCAGTGTCAATCAAGAGGAGGAAGGACTTGGCAGGCACTGTTCCCTGGAAGTAGGGTGCGAAGATGGCTCGACCTGAAAACAGGGAAGAGTGATGCATTGAAGGGCTTGCAGTGGAATCAGACCGCTTCATAAGTCACGCCCTATCTGATAATCCGTCCCAGTAGTCCACATGGACACGAAAGAGTATTTACCTGTTCGTACATTCCCTCGTGAGCGTCTACTACGACCTCGTAAACAATAACAATGCAACTAAGTTGATACACCTACGAAAAGGTTTGGCCACTGGTCACCATAATGTCGTAAATCGTGCTAATTAACGTCCACTAACGCCACACCGACCAACAAATTGGTTGAGTTGTCGAGTAAACGATTATGTCTTTGCCATTTCTGGTCTTCTTGCCTTCGCCGTCACCTGTGTAAACGGGCTAACCCCGAAACAGCAGCCTCAGAGCGGTTGGAGACCACATGCCGGGGTCTACGACAATTGGTAGAAAAGTCAATCTCCAAGCCCTTCCGCCCTCTTAGAAGTTTCAGCGTGCGATCGTAGATCATTAACCGTGCTAGACTCTAGGTCGGGTTTCCGCCTAGTTGTTCAACCTCGCTTTCACCCTCCGCACTTACAAGCACCAGTCTGGATTCATTACTCGACTCCTGTCTAGCTTAATCGGGTTTCATCTCTGACCCCAATCACGTCAGGATCACCAATTGCCCCGAATAGGCTTGGGAACTGGGTCAAATTGTAAAAACGAGGAAACACATACCTAGAATTGCTTCGTAGGCGGCGCACTTGTGGTATGATTGCCCTTTAGACGCCTGAGAACCCCTTGTGGCAGCCGGTCTGAACAGCCGCGTATGAGCAGCCGCTCGGAAAAACACCGACGGCGGCAGTAGTTTTGGCAACTCGGACGCTTTCACACACTGACGGAAGAGGCTAGCGACGGGCTACAAGCCATTAAAAGCACCAGCATTAACACACAGGAATGGTTAGGAGGATCAGTTCTGGTAAAAGGGGCTTACAGTGATAAAGGCGTTTGTCGAATCCGGCGTGGGTGCCGCGCCTTGCAAACTCTGCCTTTCGTAGGCCTCAGAAAGACTTTGGTAAAATGCAATAAGACTTCGGACGACATTTAAATGCTTTTGAAACGCGCACTTCTGAGATTCTGAAAGAGTTAAGGTACCCAGCAGATCTGTGAAGGCGTTTTAAGTAAAGGCACGCGTCCATACCTTTGTTAGCTAGTTTCTGTGAAATCCAGTCCAACAGGCCGGATGATTTGGATGTTAGGACAATCCACAAGGCTTTCAAAAACCAATCGGGTAACGAAAATCCCTGAAATTCGTTTTCCAGTCTAGCAACTGTATTGATTTGGTCTAGGAAATAACATTTGGGGGAATCTATTTACATTACCTGAATGCAAACAGGATTTAAAAGCTTTTGAGTTAATCCAATTTCGCAAACTTGCAAATCTTTTGAAATCACTTGCTTCTTTGGTATGTGGAAACCATAAATCTAAGCTAAATTTTAGTCCAAGTAGATTATCGTTTCCGATGATAGCAAGGACGCTAAATCTACAAAAATTATGAGGTCACATGATGGTACCGTTTTAAATAAGTGCACAGGGATTTCGCGAGTGAGGGTACAAACCGCAAGGGCCCATCAATTGACCACGATTTCAGTAGTGGTCCGTGGATCAACGACCAGAGTTCCAGCGTGTTTGAATATGGCAAGTACATTAGCATGAAACTGCCGCGTCGAGGCAATCGACCGGCGGGTGCAAAGCCCTCATCAGCATCGACGAAACATGTCTGAGCCTCCTTGCAGCCTACAAGAGAGCTGGGTGTGAGTAGACAGAGGGATACCTTTCCAAAAACGCAGGGCAATTCCCTTGTGGAGATCTATTAAAGTGACTCTGCACTGATTGTCCGTTATAGCCGCAAGTTTGAGATCGGAGGAGACGGAGAAGGTAGCCGGCAAGGCCGTCCGTGTGGTATCTGCGAGACCGTAAATTTTCTTTAGAGTCCAGTTGGGATTCCCAGGCCAGACATAGCAGGGTCCGCTCTCAGAATCCATCCAGTATGGCTTAAACCGTCTACAAATGAAGTGGACATGACGATTGTGCACTCACCCTCGCAAACGGTGAGCGATGTCCTTAACGCGTTCCTTGATCACATGATATTCCTCGGGCATACTAGACAAACTTTTCTATATGCGAACACAGTAAGGGCAAAAAAACCAATATTTACTTTTGAATTGCTCTCGAAAAACGATATATAGGGATTTTTGGCTACTACAGCGAAGTGTACTGCATGATGAGGCGGCGAAAAATTTTCCTCTGGACTTAAAGAAACGGAATTCTCAACAAGCATGTCAAATTCACAGAGCGGTTTATCTAAATAGGTAAAAACATTACTATAAAGAACAGCGACAGTTGATACTACAAACCTATGCATTGCACCGCAGAAACTTCGCTTTCGCTGTTCGGGTTATAGTGAACAACAATGGGCAAATCAACAGTCAAATTTGTAATATCTAAAAGGAAAAGCTTGTGAGCATAACAAACGGTTAGGTTAAAGAGTTTAATTCCAAAGATACCTTTTCCATTCAGAAGATCTCCAATAACGAGGGTAAATACACTTAGTGGAATTGTAACGACGCAGTCAATGTACAAAAAGAGGACCTGACGCATTAAAAAAGGGCAAATACTTACAATTTTGTAAATTGGATTAAAGCTAATGTCTTTAACTGAAGTAAAACGTATTCGGAAGGAGAATTCGAGGTTCGTTACCTACCAGAGAAGTAAGCAAATGCTAAATTACTTTACATGCTCATTAACAACGACACACCCATTGTCTTTGCCTGTCAACGTCAAGTGAGTCAATCCACCAAAAAGTTTAGCCGGCAAAATAAGAGAATTGCAACTTAACTTTCTTCAGTCTCTGATAAATGTAAAAAGTGTGCAATACCCATCATTGTTTCTCTCATTTAAAACTATTAAGCCTAAACAGGATTTACGAAGGATAAAAACGAACCTTGAACACAATGCGCACATTGGCTGGATAGTTTAAAAGTATCAGTTTGCAAACCGTCAATCTTAACTAAAAACATGAGAATAAATTTCACCATACAACTGTGCACACTAATCAGCTGATGAAAAACCATTTCGAAAATGCGCCTCATTAACTGAAAAATTAAAATGGACAATTTCATGAAATCAAGCTGACGTTGACCTATTTAGGTGTATTTATTAAAATAAATGCATAACTTTGAAAATTATCAAGATAACATTCAAAGGCCTATGGCCAAAAAATTAAAAAAAGGAGACATTTGCAGACTATTATGTATCATGCTTTTAGCCGAAATTACTTAATTGACGATTAATTGAATGTTTCTAGGTAATAAGTTGTAATGTAATGGAAAAACGAACTCGAACCTTCCTACCAATATGATTATAAATAAATCGTTCAAGGTCACAACTTGAGTCTGTTAAGCCTGAGGCATTTCACGCGGAAACAGGTTGCTGGCTCTTCCGTTCCAAGCCAATAATGCCAACGGATCTTTTGGCGATTCTCAAAAAAGTTTTTCAACGATTATGCTAATTTGTCTTAGGAAAATGGTAATACCAGCAATTATGAATCGAATGAAAATATTGTCGACAACAGTTACATGTCTGGATTTTTCAATCTGGTTGAGAATTTACGCAGCGAAGTGGATAAGATTGCCGCGCTTGTGGCGGAAATCAAACAAAGGCATAGTGAGATTTTAGCAGCACCCAACAAGGATGATAGTGAGTGCTTTTTGGAAAATTTTCACCTTCTTTATAACATGATTTTTCCAACAATTGTAAAATCTTTATCACATCCGTCCTTTGATCATTTTTTTATTTTTTGCTAATATGCTTCCCTATTTTTTGTGTTGACACTGCATGACATAAAATATTCCCCTACCTATGACCAGTTGCCCATGACCTTCTTTTTATAATTTTACTCGTATTTTATTTGAAAATATTTTATAACTTTGGCTCCAAAGAGCTTTGTTCGATTAGTTTTATTCATTTTGCATGCAATTTATTGAGTTAGAAATCTGTCTTTGAATGTTTATTACATTTATGACAATAAAATTGTGATCGATGTGAACCCTCTATCCTATCCTCGAATTTGAGCATTTATTTAGGTATTTTTTTGCAGGTTAAAACTGATAATCTACTGCTGCCCTGCCATGGTGGCTTGTTACCATCTTGTAGTAGGTTCCGCAAGAAAATGTGCTTGATTGTATGCGTAAGCGCATCCAATGATTCCTTGTCATCTATCCATCACTTATTTTACTTATCACAAAGGACCCCGTAATATGCGAGGAACACAAAAAAATATGCGTGATCTATTTCGATGCCCAAAAAATTTGGTTATGCAATTTTTTTTACTGTGCAGTGTTAATTACTTAACCTAATGTGCTGTGTCTTTTTTTAACTCTGAAGCTTAAAAAGTGCAAAATTCATTATCTATTAAGCTCTTGCTCTTACACAAGTTGGGCTTTAAGTGAACTACGAATTGTAGTTTCTTCTGTTAACATATTTGTAAATCGGTCCTCTCAGTGGCTTAATACTTGTTTTACAAACGTGTTTCTCTTCAGAGACCAAGGCACGAGTGGAAGACATTATGTCCGAAATTAAGCGGCGAGCAGGTGGTGTTCGATCTTCTCTTAAACGTAAATAATTTTCGATAAACTTAGCCCCAAAATCATAATTTTCCACTTTCACGCAAGAGACTTTTAACTGTAGAACTTGAACTGTCAATTCAGCAAGAAGAAAAGGCTGGGGGAGATATGGCCGAACTCCGGATTAAGCGATCTCAAGTAAGTGTCCATTGGCGTAGCCGTTGTCTTGACTTGCTGCGTAAAGTGCTGTATCATTTCTTTTGCCTCTAGCACCAAACCATAGGTCGACGGTTTGTGTCAGTAATGCAGGAGTACAATAAAGCCCAGACAGATTACCGCGATGCTAACAAGACGCGTATTCTTCGCCAAATGGCTATCGGTAGGGCGCCCGTGTGCCATGAGCTTCAGCGCTTACTCTAACCTCATGCGCTTGCGTGTTTCTGTTTTGACCTAACAATCAATCAATTAATCAATCAATAAATGAGGCCCTAAATGAATTTAGAAAACTCGAAATAGACGCAAATATGTACACGTTGGCTGTGTCTGTGTCAATCAGCCATTTACCGTTTTGCACCTTTGATCAGATGCAGTACCTCTCGATTGCTCTGGCCGATCAAATAAAGGACTATAATGTCTGGCAGTCGAGCTACGTGGCTCGATCTAAAGCCTATCTCAAAAGACAACTCATGATTGGTAAGAATTGCATGGGTAGCCTCGTTGTAAACCGCAGCTGCACGTCTCTGTATCACTCTACTTGGTCCTTAATTGTCAGCTAACGAAGACACCCTCAATCTCCATGTAGCCTTTAGAAGCCTACTTTTAGTATGGCATTTTAGGAGGTCACGTGGTTACATTGGTTACAAGGTCTCCCTTATGCTTATAACAGCCTCTCTCTTAAAATATCCAAAAATGATGCCACTTAGCACGCCTCCAGCACCCTTTCACCTTTTTTCAAGTGTTTTTCACATGCGATGAAAAGTTTGCCTGTCAGGTTTATTCTCATCGGCATTTGGCTTGACACCGACTATGGGAAAATGCGCTTTGGCACCTTCACAAAGGCATTTTACGCGCACTTCTTTGTCGCACTTAATCTTAAATCTCCACATTACCACACAATGTGCATCCTAGATACGAAAAGTGTTTGTTCGGTGTGGCAAGTTTGTTCCAATTTTGTCAACGGATTATTGATATGCCGTTTAAAAACTGTTTGATTGGGCAGCTGTCAGTTTGGTGATTTCAATTCCTAATGCCACTAGCGATCCTTTGTTTCCACGTCATTCGCCTGCACGCCTTGCGGCTTTTCTTTTAAAAGCACCCAACTTGCCACTGAAAAATTAATTTTTAAAAAAAAATTGGAATCCTGCTTCTCATTTTTAGCTGATCGACACATAACAAATGAGGAGCTGGAGGATATGCTGGAATCCGGAAATCCACAAATTTTTACCCAAAGTGTAAGTTACAGAATTATCAAAGCTATTCGAGGGAATTGGTGAGCTCGGTTTGAAAACACATCATTTCGATAAAGTAAATATATTTTGGGAGGCAACCAATGCGACGGTGGCCTTAGAACCACGAACCAAACAGGTTTTGGTCGACTTGAGATAGCGCCTTTTTTAAAATGAAACTATTATTGCGTCGGCACACTGAGACATTCCAGAGCATGGCGTAACCACAGGATGTGAAATCTAACACCTTGTGCCAAATCTTAGACGAAAACGAGGACAGCCTTCTGTTCCATCAACATCCGAGTTTCGATGCAGGACGACATCCGAACACCGAACACATTTTTGCGGACTTTCGTAAAATCGTCATGAAATCACAAACGCCTTCGCATTCTGGGAGCTCGGAGCCTCCTAAAATGTGTTCTAATTTGCCGACATCGTGCTCTGAACAAGAACTGTAACCAGACAATTTAAATTCCCTCTGAAGTGTGGGTATTAGAACTTGTCATTGCACTAACTTGTGGACCCTTTCACACAAACTCAGGAAATAATTCAACGCCGACTCGGCTTTAAGTAGTGTGAGAATTCTGCGAAATAACCTCCAAGGCTTGGATGTCGGAATTGTCTAAACGCCACTTACAACAGCAGAGAAAATGTGCATGGGATTAAATGTCATAGACAAACGTTTTTAGGGAGCGGCAAATATGAACTCCTTTCTTTGCTTTCACCTCCTGTGCAAAATCTTGTTCCTTAAAATGGTATTGGTAACGGACGTGATTTGGTCGTTCTAGTTAAAACAGGTGCATAATTGACCATGTTGATTACCGATGGCTCTGTATTTCTAAGACATGGGGCGGTTAACATCCGCCGATGAAAATTTTCGAATAATTTGGACTTCCATGTCGGGCGTCACACCAGTGTGTGTGTGTGTGAGTGTGTGTGCGTGGGGCATTGCATCTTCTGTGTTGGTAATCCTTCCTGGACTTTGGCCTTTCTCCCAGATCATGGCAGACACCCAGGCGGCTAGACAGACCCTCTCCGAAATCGAGGCTCGCCATCGAGACATCATCAAGCTGGAGCAGAGCATCAAGGAGCTGCACGACATGTTCCAAGACCTGGCAACCCTCGTGGACTCGCAGGTACGCCTTTTTTTAAACAATTTTACCAAATTCGATGTGATGTTAATTACGCGAAGCCCCCAATTTGGTGGTTTCTGCCTAAACAGCGTCTTTAGGAACTTTTCAGGGCTGGAAACTTATCTACATTGAGTTATGAGACTGCGAAATGATACTGGTTTTAATTTTATCGCCAAATTCGATGTGATATTAACTACACAAAGCTCCCAAGTCGGCAGTTTCTGCCTAAACAGTGTGATTAGGAGCTGTTCAAGGCTCTAAACGTATCTAAATCGATTTATAGGAATACGAATTGATACTAGTTTTAATTTTACCGCTGAAAATCGGCGGAATTAATAAAGTGGCGCACCTCATTTTGAAGTGGTTGTGTTACACATTCTCGCTGCTTAATTGCACGCCTTAAAGCAATAATAAAACTCATTAATACCCGATAAAACCACATAACATTACACGCATTCTTAATCCACAATGTAGCCACATTCAAATGGTGCCTAGTTGCAAGGTGTCTTTAGAAATCGGGTGTTTCATTCGTGTAGAATATTCACGATGAGTTGGTCCATGGGTTCGGTTGAAAATAGTCTCCAAGTTTCCTAGTGAAAGTGAAACTCACTCACCGTGTTATTTGTAGTCGTTCTGAGCCAAAGAACTCTGATTGGGCAAATGAACTTCTTCATTCTGTGAATAATCAATAAGTTATCGGAGTAGAGTTTAACTTGATAGAAATCGGCCGTTTTATTTTTCCTAAACAGCAAGAAACGATCGATAAGATCGAGTACAACGTGGATCAAGCTAAGGACTACATTGAAACTGCAAAGACCGACGTCGAAAAGGCTGTTGTTTACAAGAAGAAATCACGCAAAGTGAGTTTCAGCGTTTTTCCAATTGTTTAAATGCGCTAATTTTGTCGTTAAATGGTTGGATCACGTCGTGTTAAAATCGGATCTAACAAAAGGCTTCGTACAGGGGTGCCAGGTTATAAATCTCAATTACGAAACCCAGAAGTGCTAGAAACCAGCTACGTAAATGTTTTGTTTGTAGGCAAATCACTTCATCGCTCTGTAAAATCGATTGCTCAAACATGGGTTTAATTAAACCAATCACATTTCACCTTGTGTCAAATGATGACGTCATAGTCCTTCACCCACAGAAGTAACCCTTCTCGCTAAGATTTCCCTGGGTTCGTGATCGAGCTAACTTTCCAGAAAGCCAGGCTCACACAATTGCCGTTTGTACTTGACCCATAAAGTTATAGCGAGACATACATTTATGTTGAATGACGCGAACACTCAGCTAGACAATTGAAGTTATAAGTTGTATTTTCTTTGCCTTATTTTGCAGCATCTCTTTTTTCTGTAAAGGCAAGCCTCTGTGTTCCACAATCACCCAGTTTGTGCGCATTTGTGAATGTGTGTGCGTGTGTGCGCGTTTGTCTACGTCGAATCTGGAGCAGTTAATCCACCTAAAGTTGGCATGAGCTCACATCTCCTGTGCTTATCACGCAGTGTGGGTTTAGGAAAACTCAAATTCACCTCCTCTTGCCTTGAAAAGGAGCCACGCAAACGTGCGAGGCGCCGGCTAGTCCTCCAAGACTGTGGTTAAACGAGCCACTTGTCGAAGTTGTGTCCGAGCATTGAAGGCAACTCTGGGTCTAGCTACTGGATTTCGTCCGACCGGTAGATTAGAACCCGTCTCCAAAATTTTGCATTTGGCGGCTAATGAATTGTATTCAGTGCTAGCATTTATTGCTCTCCTGAATTCACTTGCTTTCTCATCCTCCACGTTTTCACAGCGGCTTCCTTTTAAGTTCGACGTCGATTCCTTCATTTTCGTCGCTTACTTCGAATGATGGTGGCTTATTTGTGAGATTTGCGTGTTTAGTCTCTCAGTTAGAACGGTGGTTTCATCCTTCTGAGGCATTACTACAACATTTCCACAGTTTGATAACCTTCCAATGTAACAATTAGTATTGCAGCAATAGCCGAGTTTATGTCCACTGAATATCGTCTCTGTTCAAACTCACAAAATTGGCGAGAATTAGTTGCATTTCATGAGCAGTTCATCCGAAGAATGGGAGCCATTGTGTCACCTGTCAGGTAACTAAGAATTTGCGGAGAAACTCGAATTTGGATAATCTAATTATTCAGTGGTTTTGTTCCGTGGATGCTTGCTTGAAACCAGAAATTCGCGGATAACCTCATCATAGTCCCCTAATTCGAAAGCACTTCCACTGTTTTTGTTTTTTGTTGCACAAGAAAAACACCCTCAGCCAATCGTAAGCCCACCAGGAATAGTAAAAATGCATAAAATATCATTTTCATAGTGCAAAATCGGTACACTCTCCATCGACCTTGACACCTCGTTGTCACAAATGTGGGCTGTGAATTTTGGACCAATCCGAATGCCAGCAGTAAAAATATGGCCCCCAGTTATTCCCAGAGGTGCTAGCCCACTTGCATCGATCGGTTTGACAGCAAACCGATCCTCCTTGTTTGTCATCTTGTGAAGCAGGTAGTCAGTGTTAATCTCTCCCACTCCCTTTGCTCTATGTGATTTAAACGAACACAGTTCTAAAAATAGTTTGATTAACTGTGGGTATTTTGTTTTTGCGTTTTTGGTAATTTGTACTTAAGGCGTCGGCAGATGCGCCAGCCGTTTGACCCGAGGTGCTGAGAAGTTGTATATTTACGGCCTAATACCCTTATCATGAGCACCAGCATAACCGCTTGCACAATGATGGTTTTGTCGATTACGAGGGCTGTTCGGCAATTACCTCAAGTCAGGTAAACATGGGTTTTGGGGCTTAGTGTTTTTAATACTCAGAACCAGTCAAATTGTCAGATTCTCAACAAGTACTACCACAAGTTTAGAATTTGTGAATTTGTCGAAGAAATTTTTACACCGTGCTGGTGTTAACTTGGAGGTCAAGACAATATAACCATGTGTGACTGGGTTGTGCGTTTGAACAAAACTTCTCAGCACGACCTGCGCCATCTTCCTTATTCCTGGCGTAGACCCATGTTGAACGAGTTTCTGCTGATGTGCATAATAAGGGTCATCTGTTCAACGCTGACTATTCCACTCGTAGGGATATTAGATGTCCCCTTACCAATTGCTTCTCCTTAAAAAGAATCATTTTAAGGCCGAAGCTGTGGGTGTCCGAGGAATCTACACGAATTTGCTCCTGAAGCGACATGTCGGATGATCTTGTAACTCTTTCGAAGCCCCCCTCGCCACCAAACACTGATGAGTTGTTTGAAGGAATTGCAGTGTTCAACGTCGGATTCGTGGCAGCTTGTCACGGAACCTGTTTGAGGTTATCAGCGGCATTCAGCTGTGATTGGGGTCGATTCCAAACTGCCAACTTCCTGAGAACTAGAATAGCAGCGTGGAAACTCAAAATGCTAAACGTCTGCACCAACTATTAGACGCTTTCAACTCCGGAGAGTCACGGGTGTTTCACGTAGTCATTGATTTCGTGGAGACCGTGTCGATGTGTCAGCAGAAGGGTCCAACTCCTAACTGTGTGTCTGTCGCCACGAAGCCTACAACTGGAATGCTATTCTGTAATCGGTTTCTTGAAATGTCGAACATCGAGGCTACCAAACCGCTGAATCACGCGGATTCTCGCTATTGCACTTTGTCACTTGCCACTCAAGTTAGGCCATGATGAGCACTGCTGGCAAGCGCTGGGCCAGCACAGTGCCACTTGAGTGCCCTGAACTTTGACCGTTTTGCTAGTTTGTTTTTGTGTGGTGGTGATTAGCCTGCTTTGTCATTGGCTCGGAACGGACGCCCGTTTGAGGAAATCGTTCAAACAGATTGGAACACACGCGGGACGCAACACCTTGCAGGCATTCACCCAGAAACGTTGTGACACTCCAGACTCGACTGTCCACATGTACCTGTTTAGAATACGCGAGCCCTTGTATGAATATGACTGGTACATCAGACAAGGCTTTATTGACCAATCACAAGCCAGAACCAAAAGTCGGGCGCCTTCCATCCGAGTCCACCACGCTGGCCACGCCGCTCACTATATACTGCACCTCATTCGTGTCCTTCTCTGGTTGGCTGACTCTCTCCCTCGCATGCCATTGGAACTCAGAGTGACACAGGATTGGCTGAAGCCAGCGTGTTCCAATATGTCTGAGCCATCAGACGTCGCCAAACCTGGACACGTCTGTCCTGAAAATACCCTCCACTGCTGTTGCCATCACTAACTGAACCACTTAGCGCCACAGGAGCTGCTTACGCTGCTCCTGGAAGATCCTACGATGCTTTGCCATCAGCAACCATCCTTGTTACTCACGTAAACCCGGTCCGCGAGCGGATCGTCCCCCGTGGAACATGTAACGAAAACGCCTTCTGTGACAGCCATTAGTGTGTGTGTGTGTGTGTGTGCGTGCATGCAGCGTAGGCAAAGGCATCTCATGGTGTCACGCATGAGAATATTCTAATTAATGCGTGCAGCGGCGGCCTCACGTAAGGCATCTAGCGTGCTGAAGTGGGGGAGTGCGAGAGTGCTTGGAAATTAACTGTGCAACCTTGGACCAGTGAGATCTCAAGCTTTCGGTTGGGGTGGAAATCGAACCTCTCGTCCAATGCGCGTTCACGGTGAACCAGCCGACGGCGGTCCACGGAAAGCAGCGTGTTCTTTCAACTGGGGCCAAAAACACACGGCAAGATAGTCACAGATGCCTACGGTGACGTCAATCGCATTAAAAGACGTGACTAAACTCAAGAAAACGCCGTTCCCACAGGACCTAGCAGTCGTCATGTGGTTCTGAGTTTGGTAATGCTGAGTGTGAGACCAACCGTCATTTGCACAAGTTTCAAATGACATTGAATGACACCCACCCGAAGTCCAACAAACCTCCACGGTAACCAGCGGGTTTCCTAAAAAAATTGAGGCGAAATTTTAAGTTTCGACGTGAGACCGACAATCTGCGTGCTTGGAGGGAGTTTGATACGATGCGTACTCAGTCCGTTGCAATTTGTCTTCGCTGGTACTCACTTAAAACGCCACGTAGCCACCTCAGCGGTCCTGTATTCATTGTTGAATTTCTCGTGAACACAAACTGCGATTCGCATAATGCTTTCCTTGAGGAGGGTGGAATCAGGCAGGTGGTGGCAGTCACCTCTCAATTTTTCCGATCTAAGTCATTTGATCGCGTGGGTGTATCACGTATTTTATTACCTGTGATGCATTTCTCGTTGAGGGTAATTTAATGTGCCACTTCACAACTAAGCTGTGAATTTCACTGAAAAAAATCACAGAATACACGCCAAATGTTGCCTCCCACTTTTTATTAGTTATTTAGTAATTGCTCATTCAACTAGTCTTCTCTAGTTGTGATCAACTAATTTTTCTACCATATATTTGGCGTCAATTGCGGGGGTTCAGGCTTCACGTACTACAATGTAGCCAAAATACGACTCGCCACAGGTCGCTCCATAGTTGTGACACCAAAGTCAACAATATTTGTCGTCACCATGGCAACCTCGCGTAACTCATAATGGTTGCCATAGCTATTGTTAACATGAGCTCTCAACTCATGAGGTAGCCGCCTGACTTGGGCTACTCACAAACACATCGATCTGCAGTGGCGGGAAAACCACTTTTTTTGACATCACTATTGTTTATACGATAAAACTCTTTTCTTTTGTGGCCCTGTCTATCACCCCTTTTTATGGTGTTTTCCATTGTTATCGATTTTTGCGACAATGCATTTTAAAACAGGCGGTCTCCTCCCATTGGCTGATGGTGGTTTTTATTGTAAAGGTCGTAGAAATAAAGATAAAAAATAGAATTTCAGGTAACTTGTAACAGAGATTATGTTCACGTGCCTTTGCTTATGTCTCCTTTTTTAGAAAAAAGTAATCCTCATAACTGTAGTCACTGTGATTATCCTCATCATCGTCATCTCACTCATTGCTGGACTGGTGCCGAGGTAGGGTCCAAATGCGAGCCAGCAACAGCGCGCTCCACCGCAAGATGCCTTTGGGGTGTCGTCCGGCCCCCTATTCTCCCCGAAGTCCACATGTACAGCAGCCAACCCGAACGCTCCTCCCTCCCCCTCTCCAATTTTGGTGTTTTGATGCCATACTGTCTTTTTCATAACGAAAACTATGCGCGGAGTTTGTTAAGAGCACTTTTTCTCCATTTGCACGGCACTGTTCACTTAACTGCAGGTTTACCAACATGGCTGCGATCTGGCTCTTTACCAAAGCACAGAGTTGGCCGTATTTCGAATCGATCGCAACAATTGCTGGAATCAGGAAGCTCTTCGTCTGCCAAAGCACTGAAACCCTCTGTCACCTGATGTGTATAAGTATAAAAATATCGAATGTTTGTTAAGAAGTGCTTAAAACTGAAACTGAAAGCATCACAATCGCCACCCACGACGTGTGTTTCTGTGTGCGCGCGCGCGCGCGCACAAAATCGATACTTTTTCTGCGTTTGTGCTCTTCTGCACCGAAAGTGCGCTCTTTCGCGGGTTTTTGGTTCTTTTCGAAAAAGCAGTCTTGCCAGGGTGCCATAAAAGGGCTTGCGGTGTGGCTTTTTCGGCAGTTGTTTAACAAGTAGTGCTCTATGTCAAGTAAATCACTCGTTCCTAATTGGACAGTTCATTTACGACTTCAGAGTTATAGAAGACCTCGCACATTCAAGGTAGCCTGGGACACTTTAGTTTTGGAAGGCAAGGAATACGATTATTGGTGATCCCTCCGTATGTTACGGACGCATTTCAAGATGGCGTAGATCGGTGAAATACCAGCGTATTTAAAGGTGAGTCACTCCTTTGATAAGTACTAGCAACTACCCTTAGCATGATCAATCAACTGACGAAGTAGAAAATGAACGCTAAAATGAAAATAGATTTCTAAACGGAAATTTCCCAGAGAGGGCCAAGGGGGACAAGCCGTTACTGCATAGAAATTAATAGTCCTACTTAGCATAATTTAAGTAACAAGGTTATAGACTTTGACCTTTCCAGACAGCTAGTTGAAGTCGACGACTGAGCCAACAGGCGGCCCGATGCTGCCTGGGGGAATGTGGGCTTTGTCCAACGTCTTCTTGGCATTTTACAAACAAACCTCAACTCTCTACGCCCCTTAAGCTTAGCACTTTACGAAGCCATGTCAAATTAAGCGGTTGCTAGCTTGTTCAACAGAAAACTAATAAATGAATCGGAGTGAAGCTTAGCAGTGAAATAATCAATCACGACACGATCTTGCGAAGGTTTATGGAAACTCGTTGACACAACGCACATGAATGCTGACTGTGCACGTGAGGTCACGTGTATTCAGTGACCCTGAGGAACGATCAATAATTGCTCCCAAGCCCAGGCTACACTGGTCACGGGTGTTTGCAGACACACTGTACACAAAAATGCCGGGTTCGCCGAGTGAAGAAAGCCTTGAGGAGCTGCGCGAAGTCTTCGCCCTCTTCGATCGTGACCACAACGGCTACATGTCGCTGTCGGAGTTGAAGACAATGATGAAACAGTTCAATCGAGCCTGCACAACTGACGAGGCGAAGGAGATCTTCAGCAGCCTGGACAAGAACAACGACGGACGCATCGACTTCCGCGAGTTCGTGGCTCTGATGCAGCCGCTGATGGACGAGGCCAAGGGCGAGGACTTCTACTTCAAAATCGCCTTCGCCTTCTTCGACAAGAACGACGATGGGAACATCACGACGGGCGAGTTGCGGCAGGTCCTGCACAACCTTCACCTCAAACTGACTGACAGTGAGATCGACGACATGATTACGGAGGCCGACCTAGACCGAAATGGCACCATCTCCTACGAGGAGTTCCTGAATATGATGTCAAAGAGCCACGCCTGAGCCTGAACGTCTTGCTTTACATCAGTTCATTTCTCTGAAGAGTCTGACATCAGTGTGGCCGGGTGAATGCATTAAGCAAACGCCTGTAGAATTCTTTTCAATTTTAAGAAATTAATTTAACCTCGAAGCACGTGGATTATTCCCGTCTGTTATGTTGTGGGCCTGAAAAGTCAATAGCGGTAACCGATGCAGTGAGAATCGATAAGTACACGTGGTTCGATCACCCGTAGGGAATAGGAGTAGACTCAGTAGACAGTAGCCGTTGATTGGGCTCACGGTTTCACTGTAGAACGAAAGTAATGCTGTTCACTACACGAGATCAGCCATCAAGGCACGTGAGCTTAAAACAAGCCTGAGGTGATGTTGACAAGAGCAAGAAAACACGCGTGCCTTCTAGACAATTTAGCAGTTTACACGGATTAAACCTACTGGTTGTAGTTCCCGAAAACTGCTGATGGTTGAGCACGTGCACAGCTAACCGAATAGAAGAGAAGTTCTGGCAATTAAACCAATAGACGCTCAGGCACGCAACCACACCCTCAACGAACAAACTCTGCACCCAATAAATCAAGTCTTGCAGCCGTAAAAAAGAACCACTAAAGGACTTGTGCAGAACAAATTGTTGTGCATTCACTAACTCAATCTTACTGCCTATTGGAAACCACACTTACACAGCCCAAGCCTACTAGTTTCTACTACCGCCCAGCAAAGTTACAAACCCCGCGTGAAGCAGTCAGAAACAGAAGTCGGGAAGAACTGCGTGGTAAATGATAAAAACTATTGTGGTTGTTATGCTAGCATAAAAATGTGCTCTTTTCACAGGAGGCCATAACTTCGGATCAGAAGGATAACGAGAAACTTGTCGCCAACAACAGCTGAATTCTTCTGCTGCAAACCAGTAGCTCCACCCTCCACCAGAAGGGAAACGGCGAAGTCGCTGGGCGGAAGGACGTGCAGCACGCCCGTCGACTCCGACTCACCTCTTCCGTCGTCTTGTTGCTGCTGCTGCTGCTGTTCGGGATTCATTAGCACCACGCCTGCGGCCTCCTTGCTTGCAAGGTAGTTGATGAGGTCGCGTAGGGGTCTGCTGTGATTGTCAGAGCTTATCTCATTGGCCGCTTCTGTAGCCAGCAGCACACAATAACCCGAGTCTCCCACCGACTTCATTCGCTTGCGCACATCCTCCAATTTCGCCGGATCCATTTTCATACGCTGACTGATTCGCAGCAACGGTGGGTCGATAGAATTGTCGCCCGGAGACGGTGCAGAGCGCCTGTCATCTTGTCCATTCTCGTCCTCGTCGTCTGGTGGGGTCTGTGGTGGTTTGGGTCGTTGACGGGGGAACAACTGATCAGCGAGTGCCGAGTCCCCAGAAACAGCGTGCAATCGGCAGGAGAAATTGCTCTTCTTCAGAACGAAGACAGCCCTCCAAACCGGACCAGCGAGGCAGGAGGCAACATCCTCGATAGTCGACGCCGACTCCAACGTCATGTTGTCGGGAATGGCGACAGCAGGGGTAGAAGAACGGGATTGTGAGGAAGGACACGGCGTGGCGCTTTTCGCCACGGAGGCTGAAGACGACCTACGACTTGGGGCTCGTATGGGCGAACGAGAGATGGATCGCGGCCGCCTGTGTGTGTCGCGCCTCACAGAATGATGTACTCGCTCGCCCCCATTGCCAGTAGTTCGTCCGCGACGCAGGGAGTCGATCGTCCCCGTACCGAGCATATGCGCCTCATCGGTAAAATCAACGCGGAGGCGGTGGCTACTGCCACCCAAAGGGTATCCGCGTAAAGCAGCAGCAGCAGCCGCAGCGGCATCGGTAGACGAGTAGAGAATGTTTGCGTAGCCCTTACCCGAGGGCCAGATGATCTTTCTAGGTCGAGAAAATCGCTCGACAACAGAGGCAAACATGGGGTAATTCGCCCACGGTCCCAAACCACCGACCCACAAGCACCGAGTGGGTGTCACTTTCCCGTAGCCAATTTTGCAGATGTAGCCCGCGATTCGCTTGCCTGCCATGCCCAACTTCGCCCTGTAGGCCATGCTAACATTAACGTACTTCAGAAATGCATAAGTCGGTTCGTTGGAGTTAGACGACTGGGGACGTTTAATGTCGATATCCTCCAGGATGCCATAAACGTCGAAAATTTGACGAAGCTCGGAAATGCGGATGTCAGGAGGGAGGTTGCCTACGAAAAGGGTGCGTGTGGCGGTAGGGTCATCCTCCGGGCTGGGATGAGCACCACCTCCGCCGCCGCCACCACCACCACCGCTGCTTGAAGTGCGGCGAGCTGAGTCATTCCTGAACGAGGACTCGCGCTCGCGAGGGCGCTCATTCCTATAGTTGCCGCTGCCAACGCGGCGATCATAGGGAGAAGACCTGCTGGGTTTCATTGCCGCCGAATGCGTGCCCATTCCGGGGATTTGGAAATTCGGACTGGCGCCAGCGTTTGATTGATTTGACGCGCCCCCAAGGGCAGCTGCGAGTGCAGCAGCGTTCATCGCGGCCGCCGCAACGGCAGCTACAGTTGCTGAGGAATTATGCGAGTAGAGATTAGAAGACGAGACTGATGGGGCGGAGAGAGTTGCATTGAGAGCGGCAGCAGCTGCTGCTGCGAAGACGGGGTCGATTTTTGTCCCAGTTGGTCCAACTAAATCGCCACTTGGCACCAAACTCTGTAGAAATCGGTCCGAGTTTGATCCACCTTGGTTGTACACATCAGATGAACGAGCGTCTCCGCTAAAAAGGAAACAAATATTTACCTCACTTTGCCAAATCTGGGTAAAAAGAGGTGGCTTGCATGGTTATATCGATTTAACCAGCGTTTGTAAGGCAAGCACTGACCTTTCGGATAAGCATCTGATGCCTTTTTAAAGTTAAATACAAACGCTATATAAAGAAAAATTGAATTCCTAGAATACAAACAAATAACAAGCCCAAGAATAAAACATGAGTACTACATTCACGAAAATGAACCTGAAATACAACATGACTACAAATCTTTTCCCTCTAGGTGCAAACACAATAACTTACCGCCGAGAAACTTCGTCGACACTGATTGTGAACCCCACCAAAATGCAAAGCAGTTGACTTTAAAAAGTACTTTAGATAGGATTTTAGAAAATGTTTTAGATATGTATGCCTCGAATACGTAACGAAGGGTCGTCAGCAGAGTTCCGATTTAAAATTTTGTGGCAGAAAAAGGAATACTTAAAAGTTACCACAGGTCATCGAATTTTATTCCATTTTTATTCAACAAACTTACGTAAGTAGGGTCTACGGTATATTGTTAAGTCTAAACGGGAAAGTTCCTTCGGAACAGATGAGCAATGATCATCACTGCACTAAACGGGTGAAAATATTGGAGGTAAAGTGAGTTTGAAAAAACAACACAGAGAACAAAACTGTGCCCCAAAATGAGTGCACTCAGTAAATTCAGCACAGAAGCATCCTCCTCTCCCTAACACAATGAAGTAGCCGGCTTGACCTGAAGAATGGTGTGGTGGGACGTCGTAGGAGTTTGAGCAAATAATTGATATATTAGGTCCCCAGATAATAGCACATGGAGCACAATTGATCATTTTCAGCGGATAAGAAGTGGTATACACTACCAAGGCCACTTAGATTCCCGATCACCAACCACAGCTCCAGGGGAAACGTTCTCCGAATACCCATTTACACAGAAGCCGGGTGTTGATTTCGGAAGAAACGAAAGCTGCAAATCCAAGAGCTCGGGACTCGTGCCCGGAGTTACGTTGATAAATTGCCTTGATCATTATTACGCGATCCACGACCGTGAGAACTTGATAAGAATTTGGGTTCGGTGCTCACACTTCGAAGTGGTCTTCAAGCAAAACAGTCGCCGGAATATTATGGAAATCCCACGAATTGCTTTAGTGAGAGAGGAGATCAAACGAATTTTTCTACTGTGTTTGGGTTCCTTATCAGTTAAGAGAACAGGGTGACGTAGGAGAAACAAATCCAACAGAAGTTTAGTTATGCATAGGACACAATGGCCTTTCCGATGAATAATAAAGGCAGGCAGACTTGGGGGAAATGAAAATTCCCAAAGAATTCGAGGCATGCTAGGCCATAAAATTCACTGAGAGAACATCCACAGTCGAACCAACATCCACAAGATGGCGGAGCAAACCGACCAACAAAAGCAAAAAAGTTACCTGTTTCCAGAGGTGCGTTGAGGAAACCGCCTGAGAGTAGGCCCTGAATGATAACCTCCTGAGATATTTTTGCGACCCGTATCAGTAAAATCACGAGATGAACGGGTGAATGAAGAATTCCCAGGACGATGACTACGCCTATCAGACGGCAGAGACTGCTGTAATGGTCGCATACGACTATTCACGATGTTTCCGTAACCCCTAAAACCACTTGAGTTCCTTACAGCACTTCCGGTTTCACGTCTATACTTTTTACGCAATGGCGATTCTCTTCGCGAGACCCTCTTCATCCTTGCACTAACTTGGCGGACACACCAATTCGTGACTGATTGGTTAGAGTTGATTTAAATAAAACCTTTAATATAAAATCTGGTGTAATATATCATATCCTGGAGTTTCATATTCACAACTATTTCACTACCATTTTTTTAAAAAGAAACCAAACAGATGATTTTTGCAATTTCAAAAATAATAATCGAAGAAAACAAGGCCATTCATCGCCCATTTAGTGAACAGTCACCATTAAATTAAACAATAAAAACAAACAAAACCATGACTGTTCGTTTCGTTAATGGGGAAATGTTTGAATTTTATATTTCTTTGTTTTATTTCTATTATAAGATATATTACAAAAACGCAAAGGTAAGTAATGCCTAAATTTTTAGTTAAATACTTGGAAACTGCCACGTAGCCCAGCACCCGTTTACTAAAATGTGTATGTTAATACTCGAGCTAGTACGATTTTGTACCTGTTTTGTTTTCTGTTCATGATCGTAAAATATTCAAAAAAAACATTTTTACCGAATACATGTTTACAACTTAATTTTACCAAAATCAAATATATTACTTTTTTGACTAAATATCATGCATGCGAGCATAAATTTGCTCTAATTTAAAGAAAACGACAAAGTTTGACTTACCACAAAAAATATTTTTCTGATTGAAATAATATTGCTGCCATTAAATGCTTTTATGTAGCTTCATATACAGGTGTTTAAGACCTGATTATTCATAGCATACCTAGGTGCGTGCAATTATTTTGCGGCTGTTTAACTAATGAATGCATGTGCAAACATGTTCCGGATCATAGTTTATACCATTTTTCCCAACTAAGGTGTTGGATCAGTGCAATGTTCTTTAATTTAATGAATCCTGATTATATAGAAATTTAAAAGATTTCCTTATTCTACTGCTATGTTTAATTGTTTTATTTTACTGTTAACTGTCACATATTCAGAAGAATGCAAATAATATAATTTACAAAAATATGCATTCATTGCTGTAAAAACCCCTGTTTACTCGGTCGTTAGTTTGTCAGACTACGGTGTATTATCATTTTGTAATTCTCTTCAAGTGTCCTTGGTAATGTTTTAGGGGATTACCAATTTGCCTGTGCTGCAGCACATAAGATTAGAGATTGAAAACGCCCTAAATATATTTTAAATGCGAAACACATTGCCGATAAATACCAGTTATTAAGGTGTGTCGTTTTATCAGTCATGGATTGCCACTTCCGAAATTTGAGGTTTTCTGATCAAATGAAGCAAATTGCTTTATCTTTTGTAAATATTCACGTAAATAGGCTAAACATGCAATAATTTGATTTAAAAATTGATGTAATTAGTTGGAAAATAACAGTTTTATAAAAATTAATAATCTTCGTTCATAATGTAAATCAGACTCTAAGGTATTTCGTATGTTTTGGGCGAGCATAAAGGATTGCTATTTAATTGCAAATCCTTTTATTTTGAAATGCCCTTCAACAAAAAAAAGGTTTCCTTAAGTTAGTGATATTTCTTATAACTACTTTTTCATAAAGCATTCACGATACTTTCATGTGAACCAATAACCAGCAAGTGTCCTGTAGGTACTTTGTCTGCGCAAATTTGAGGTTACACCAAGTTAGTTTCTAGGTTTTGCTAACATTATTTATTAGCACGAACCCTATTTCTAATTTGTATATATTTTTCTAGTAGTTCAAAGCATACTTTATATTTACAGTAAGCATATATGTGTTCTCTAATTCCTTTCGTGAAACGGTGATCGAACGTGAAAGCAAAATCATAAAGGCTTATGAAAATAGTCATTTGGAATATGCGCTTGATATGCCAGATTTTTTCGAAAAAGAGTGTCAATCTTTCGGCCTGGACATTTGTTGCTAATGGTCCACGAAAACAAAGTTTTATCTGGCAATTCCTTATTTGCTCACTTAGAGCGTACATTGATGACACACCTCGTCAGATGTTATACCGTAGTCATCGAATGATGTAGATGAAATCGGTTTGAATCAACGAATTTTAAACTCTGTAGTTTTGCCAAATAATTTGGTCTGTCGATGTTTGACTTAGATTACCTACACTAAATTCTTCTCAATTGTAGCTCTCTGTTATGTTGGGATTATTTAGTTCTTTGGCTTTTTTAACATTCTCAAGTCCACAAGGTACTTAGGTCTCCTTATGTTACTTTTTTATTCAACACATTTGAGACATTTAACTCCGAATTCTATATTTTTAACAAAATATATCGATCGAAGTTCTTCCATTAATGCATCGACTGCCATTCAACTCGTTGGTTTCATCTCGGGACTAGATACACTGCAATATGCGGCATATTTGTTTTAAATTCGTTATAACCTGTTTACGACTTCTTTATTGTTAATCTATTTTTACTTTCTGCGATAATATATTCAGTGTTGTGGGCGAATTCATGAACGTCAAAACACCATCGTCTATACTGAAAAACCGTAAAAAATTGCCAACCCTTAATAAGTAATGCAGGAAAAATATATTTAAGGATTTTCTACGTGGGAGTTGAACAATATTTGTGTTTTCCATGTCTTTCAGTACAACGCTGATCTAAAAGTAATTTACACCAAATATTGCAAATCCGATGTTGCTTTACTTCGTAATCAGGAATCCATGTTCTCCACTGCTAAATTGTGGTTGTAACCAACTTGCAAATCACCTAAAAGCCACAGAGTTGGTCGGCCAAACCCTCAAACTGTCAAAGGTGAAAATCCTTCAAGCGGTCAAATGCTTTTACTTTGCAAAGATCACTAATCCCGTCAACGTTTTCGAGGTCATCATATTGAAATCAATTCTTTTGTAGGCAATATGTGTGCAGACCATCGTCGGAAATGGGACAGTGCGTATTTCGAAAAATTGGCTGATCAGAGGTCTACAGAGGAATTGGAGGCACTCCGCAATGCTCGCACGGAAAAGGAAACCGTTAAACGACAGCCTCTTAAGGCCCGTGAATACACGGTTTGCAATCTTTGGTTTTTTTTTACCAAATGCCTTTAGATTGACCTTGAGTCGAACTTGAACAAGTCACAAGTGATTGCCAAGACTGGCCCTGGCAGTTCGCAGGCCGGCTATTATTGTGAGGTGTGCGACTGTGTCGTGAAGGACTCGATTAACTACCTTGACCACATTAATGGAAAGAAGCATCAACGTAATCTCGGAATGTCTATGCGCATAAAACGTTCGACTCTGGATGATGTAAAAGGGAGGTTTTCCATGCACAAACGGGCTCAAGAACAGAAGGCACAGGAATACAGCATAGACGAAAGATTGAAACAGATTGCAGAGGAAGAAGAGAAGATGAAGGCGTACAGGCGTGAGAGGCGAAAAGAGAAGAAACGGAAGGCCGAAGACGCTGACCTAGTCGATGACGATGTTGCTGCTGCAATGGGGTTTGGTGGCTTCGGCTCGTCAAAAAAAGCTCGTTAAGCTCGGTGTATTATTGGAGTCAAGACATGTATATAGTAAAAAATTTTTTATTATTAATGGCCTTTTGAAATATAAAATCTATGAAGGTCGATATAGCTGTTTCGCATATTTAGGGCTTTCGCCCATTTTAAGAAGTAGAAGAACGGAGAACGCGAGAGATAGTCCCTAAGTTTAAGACAGAATTAGTTTGGGATAGCTAACTTACGAGAATAACGGCAGCTACGAAGGTCAGGGCACCAATGGGCTTGCCAAATAAGTCGAGGTACGATTTTAAGGACGAGAAGCAACCCTAATATGTATGTCTCAAATCAGAATCGCGGTACTTACCCTGTAGTAAATCGCATCATTATGTGCCCCGCCATTTATTCGTGGTGGGCCGTACTGCCAGTTCTGGCATTGTTCGACGTCAAGAAAAGTGTTTGTTGGCCTCCCGGTTAAAGGGTCCGGAATCGTAAAACAACAGGACTCGGGTACACGTTTGTAAAATAAGCTGGTTTCTATAAAATGGATGCGCAGTTAAACCGGACGTACCCGGTAATTGAGAATTTGTGTTGTAAAAATACGCATTGGTTGATAAGTCCCACCAAGAGCCACGATAAGCTTGCCAACCATTGTCTTCCACCGCACAGCATCGCAGGTGAGATTGGACGAAATTCCATGAGTCAGTAATAAATCCTTTTTTACCATAATCTTTGAACAATGTTCTATTCATCTCAGCTATCACAGCTGATTGCAGCTTAAAACGTAGTCACTAATAGTAAGTGCTTACTGGCGCGGGAAATACAAGAATACTTATGGCTCCACACAATGTCATAAGAAATAATATTGCAAGGGCAGCAATATACTAGAGCGATAAATGCAAGTATTCGGGATATCAATTTACTATAATCAGAGAAAAGCGACTGTGTCTTTTTATGACTATATGGCACCAAACTGGAAGGATTATTATAAACACAGAAGAAAACAATGCAACGTAAGCGCTAGCATTGAAAAGATAATTCCCAAGCACTTCAGGTGTATTGGACTTGTTCAGACAGACATATATTGAAAGACCTAAGATCACGAGTCCAAGCA
Organism: Mesocestoides corti; assembly: GCA_900604375.1. Taxonomy (NCBI): domain Eukaryota; kingdom Metazoa; phylum Platyhelminthes; class Cestoda; order Cyclophyllidea; family Mesocestoididae; genus Mesocestoides; species Mesocestoides corti. The sequence continues at coordinate 19,902 of UXSR01005338.1, read as the reverse complement.
GCTAAAAATAAACTCGAATACCATGTTCGTACCCATATCATAAAGTTAAGAAAGAAAACATATAAGCGCAGAGTAGCAAATTGGAGGTTAGGGGCCATCCTGAATTATCAAAATTCCGCGCGATTCAACGCGACAAAATAGAAGACGCGGAAATGACCTTAAGGTTATAATAATTCATTGATATAAAAATTCGAACATGTGCACATAATACATATTAGCATATTTCAGTGTAAATACTTTATTTGAAAGATAAATGGCAAACAAACTCTATTTATTACTTATGTCTTAATTATACTTGAATACCAGATACGAAGCAGAAAAAGGAGCTAAATGCCGCCACATCTCATTATGAGTTTACATTTTTTCGTTATCCCCATAATTATTCAAGTGCATGCATTATGTACCTTTTTTGGAATGAGTAGCTGTCTTATTGCGTTTAACTCTTGTATTTAGTAACTCAATTAGTCTGCACCATCTGTTCGTGCTTTCAAATCATGTGTTTTTAATAAAAGTACTTTATCCACATTTTTGCATTAACCTTCAAAAAATTTTTAAAATTAACGAGACGCACAAGTAATTTTGCTGCACAACCTTAATTTAAGGATAAAAATTGCGACTAACAGCGACAATGCAACGTACAATTCTGATGATTAAAGCCGCGTTTATATAACTGGGCTAAACTTTTCATACTTATGAGATTTTTTTAGGATATCAGTTTGATGAATGCTCTATACAGCTATGAAATTTTCATAGCTGTATAGTGCAAACTGATATCCTACTTCTCGCTGGTACACCCACCGGAAATTTGTGAAAGACGTACTAATTACAGATTTCACACTATCAATTTCATGATTGCTAATCCGACCTGTGTCCTCTGATCAGATTTTGCAAACAGTCGTTCATTCTATTAATGTTGCAAATGTAGACACGTGCATTTTTAAAAAATATAATTAAACAGAAATCATTTTTAGTACAAAAATTTTTTAACCCAAAGATGTACGCACTAAATTCTTTCCTCCAACGTAATGCAGGTTGTGGCAAGCGTGTCATAGTCCATATTTAAAAAGAGCATTTCTGGTTTATTTACAAATCAAGGTACTCATTCATATATTCGCAATAAACATACGGTTTTAATCACCAGTGATAATTTTATTTGCATAAGATTATTCTGCAGTAAAAATGGACTTCAGGCTCAAGTTACTTTGAACGGCCAAATCGCCAACTCTTTTGTAGCTTATCGTTTTTTCGCGACGATTGCTGAAGTATTATTCACAGAATGACAGATACCTTAATCGGCAATCCCGATAGACCCCTTAAAAGCACTGACTACTGTTTTGATCTGCCAAAATAATGAAACATGTTTTACAGCTTAAGCGAAATCCATAACAACGAATTGGATACACTCTGTCGCAGTTCAAACACACACTTTGTGAGCCTTAGTACATAAAATTAAAAGTACAACTTTTTTCAAAGAGCTTTTAAGGTGAGAAGTAACTAACGGCTTTTTTGTTAACTTCTAACGTTACTATCAGGCGGGAAACAAAATGTACAAATCATTATTAGCTTGTCCGTCTTTGTCACACATTGAGAGTTTACTTCCAGGCAAAATATGAAATTATATCATGAGGATCCAGATGTATTCCGTGCTACAGTTAACTACTTGTAGCCTTATCCATGCTCCTATCTTTAGTTTTTGTTAGCCCTCCTTGGTGTTAAAATAATTGCATAGTCGGGGGCTTCTTCAGTCTGACCAGTTTTAGCAAAATATGACAGATTACTCCCAAATGACCATTTACCAAATAATCTGTGGCGCCATCCAATGCCATTGTACAATATCTCCGCCTGCAAGAAAGAACAGATCTCAGATGCCATATGTCTAAGTCGAATACGTTGGCTTCGCCGCTCCTTATGTAGTGCTTCCCATTCGTTCTTGTCCCCAGATGTTTGTAAGATTTCATCGCAGTCTGATAAATGAACACGAAGGCAGAGCTCGGTATAACCCAATATGTCCGCGCCCCTCACAGGCTCGAATGTAGAATACCCGATCCCTAATAGGTAAAAGACCGGTACAACAGAACAGGCTTTATTGACCAATCAGAAGCCAAAGCCACGCGTCAGGCGCCTTTCATCCGAGTCCACCACGCTGGCCACGCCGCTCGTTATATACTGCATCTCATCCGTGTCCTTCTCTGGTTGGCTGCCTTCCTTTCCCGCATGCCATTGGATCGCAGAGAGACACGGGATTGGTTGGTCCAACATGCCTGCGCCCTAATCCGACGCCACACCACACGAAATGTCGTCTGTTGATGAGTGCATTAAAAAGGGAATATGTTGGCCTGAGCTACCTGCGCAGGTTCAGGCGGATCTAAACCAGGATGAATTGGAGTATAACGCTCGTGGTCTGATTTATTTTCTGCAAAATCAGATGGAATATGTCGGTGACTTAATAAAAAACGTAATTTTGCCTTGTTCTTCATGTCATCCTAGATTGTTCGAAGTGAGAGGGTTTATTATCGTCAGTTGATACAATACAGCCTGCAGCAAATGATGCTGTTTCCTTATCACCTTCAGCGGAAAATTGTCGCGGGTTTGAGGATAACTCCTTTCGAGTACTACAAGATTATCGTCCATCGTACAATGCTGTCCGAATTATCATACGATCGGATTCCAAACTTTACTGCAGCCGACTGTTACCAGACACTTGGAATTGGCAGAAATGAATACATTGACCTTTTGAATGTTTATAAAGGAAAACTATGTTCATCTCGGCCAAATACTCCTGAGTCGTCTTCTTCCATTCTTGACGAATTACTCCCAAAATATCCTCTAAATTGCAAGCATTTAGAGCCATGGTTCATAGTAAGGACAGGAGCAGTTAGTGTAGATGATGTCAGGGCCCAAACACACGATGTGCAAGCTGTTCTCGACCGAATTATCGATAATTGTGTCGTGGACGAAGGCAATATCGGCTCAGGCCTCCAATTGTCTGAAATTCCAATCGACATATTTCGTGAGCTGTACCGACAAGGACTTATTTATGTTGACGTGCCCATCCGCGAAACGGACTGCCTTTTTGTTCCCACACTGGATGGCTTCATAATGAATCGCGTCACAGGTGATAGTTGTGAGACAATGCTTTATAAGATATTTCTTTCAATCGACGCTCATTCCTCTGTAAGCCAACTCGCTGCTGACTTGGGTGTTGGAACACAATTTGTAATAAACGCCGCGTCACTGTTTGTCCGCCTGGGTTTCGCTCAAAGAGTCGAACCCCCTCCTCACAAACCATCTTCAGAGCACTCCGAAGACACTGCTTCTCTTATTTCTGATCCTGCGTCTGCCATCGAGACAAAAAAAGTCGCCTTCATCTTCGATTCAACCATAACTGCATATCTTATGCTGGGAAATCTTTCGGCTGATTTGAAGAAACATTCTGTGACGATGTTTGAAGTTGGCAAACTAACAGGTGACTCCTTAAGTGCCTTCTATCGAGAGCTTGCCTCCCTCTCATATTCTGCCGAGCAAGATGTCGGAGTTTATTACGAGCATGCCAAATGCTTGGGTCAGACAATACGTCATATTTCTGGCGCCTTAACCCCCAACGAAATTGATTTCCGGTGGTTGGATCTAGTAAGGTGTGGTTCGCTGGGCTCATTAGAGCCAGCCACGCGTGCCAGAATTCTGTCAAAAAATTACAGCCTTCTTTACTGCATGGCTCCGTTATCTTATGAAGCATCGAGGTTGTTTGGTAATGACTGGCCTCTAACAGTAGGGCCCCCTGTTGCTGAAATAAGCTCTCCTTGGTTTCGCTTGTTTGTTGCGCATGCAGCTGGTATTGGTGATCCTAAACACCACTCGTCTAGCATGCCAGCACTTCTCCTATGCCGTGGAACTCGGGTGACTAGACTTCCTCGCTCGTTGTCGTGCTACTCCCATTTCCTTGTTACTTCTTGGGGAAACGATCCTGTAGTAATGGACGTATACACACTCTTCTATTCTATCAACGACCTTACAATGAACACCCATGTTTTTATTCAGGCTTACGATGATCGTGAAAAAGGGACTCCACTCCATCAACACTTCCTTCCTCTTCCCATATCAAACGAATTCTTGTCGAAAAACGGCAGCCGGCTTCCGTGGTTAAACAGCGTCCAAGAAGAAGTGGATCTAACCTCGCTCGTTGGATATTTATCGCTCCTTCTTCCAGATGGGATGAATGAAGTTGACTCAGAATCGGATAACACCATGGGCACAGTGGTTGAACTCAGCACATTTGGCAGTGGAAATCCATACCAGCAAAACACGTCTCAATTTCTCGAACACTCTGTCGTCGATCCACGCGTTGTGCTTTCTGAGGACACGCTTGAGGAAATCCTCGACGCCAGTCGACCAATTTGTCTCCTCAACCTCCACCTGGGAATACCTCTCTTCAACTCGGCACTGAATGACGCAGTCTTCGCCAACCTCTCACGCCGCAGTCCGCATGTCAACTTACTGTCGCCTGAAATGCGCGAGCGTCTAGCGGCGGCCAACAAATCACTCCAAGACCGCCTAAGGCAATTCATCGAATTCGTCGGCGGTGTTTACGTAAGTGGACTATCTGCGACCGGATCAGAAGACAGTGTTTCAGAGAAAATCCTATTGGCCTCCCCACTTCCAATGCCCTCCAAATCAATTTGCTGGTCCCTCGAGGGCCAATTAGAGGAGTGGGACAACTAGGACTGTCTTTAATGCGTCCATTTACTGTCTACTTGTGATAACGCATAAGCGTCACATTCTTTTCTACCGATGACAGGATTTTTTACCCGAACCCCCCCCCCCACTTCCAACTTTTATCCAACTCCTGAGCCAAATTAAGACATTATTGACCGACGTTTGGTGCAGTGCTTTTATTTTATTCCATCTATGGTTGTCTGCCAAAGAGCCAAATTTTTTTGGAAAAACGCAGATTTAATTTGGCAGATATACCACTGGTACATGGGAATATTTAGCTGGGTAGCGTGGCGAATTGCAGTATGAAATACGAAAACAATGCATCACTACAGAGTTGTGTAAGAGTGTAATGTGGCGCAGATTTTGTCTTGTGAAATAATGCGCGAATTTGAGTGAAATTGGACCTTTTCGGTGCGTATTGCACATGAATGTCGTTGCCCTAATTACTTAGGTATTATGTGGCGTATGAACACGCGTTCCTTTGTGGCACATCCTAGAATTGGGCCGTTAAGAGTAAGAAAATCGGCTACTAACAGCCCCAGTAAGCTAAACTATTATCAACAAAACAGTAACACGGAGAATGCAAGCTCTGCGGTCGAGGTACCGGCGGTTCTTTATTCCCATGAGAATCATAACACTATGACTTTGACCATGTACTGAAATAAATCGGGGCCTGCTGGCGCAAATAATGGCTGTTTTGACCATAGCATGGGAAGTATTTTACACCAGAAGGATGCGCAGTTAGGACTTACGGGTAGCAGGCCTTTATATACACATATAGAAAAACGGGAATGTACTCATTTTATGGTAAAAAGACCGGGCTTTGCAGCTGGCGAAGACCCGAAGAGTGTTGCGCCCGTGGTGGAAGCCGGCGCACCAAACCCGAAGTTAGTCGATGGTGTGGTGCTTGTAGCACCGAAGCCCACCGACGGCGTGGTACTGGTTACACCAAAGCCGAGCGACGGTGCAGTGCTAGTGACGCCAAAACCGGTCGCATTAGTGGCTCCCAGGCCGAATCCGAATCCTTTCGACGCGGTGGCACTTGTGCTAACTGCTCCGAAACCACCAAGTCCAAATCCGCCAGTCGTGGCAGAGGTGGTTTGTGTTGTTCCGCCCAATGTAAATGCTGTGGCGGCTGGCGGCGTTGGCTTGAAGGTCGAAAACGAGAAACCACCTGTGGTGGCTGTTGTGGCCACTGGAAAGTAGGTAAAGCAGAATCAACAGAGAGAAATGACACCCAGAAATGCAATCAGCAACTGGTAGTAATAAGCCAAATAACCAAAACCACCTGATTACGGCAAAGCCTTTCGACAAACAAATTTCACAGCCCTAGAATATTCAAGCACTCTGTCCGGTGATTAGTTTACCGTTTTCTCATTGGTAGAGTTTAGCCAAAACTTCAAATAATATATATATCACCCCCGGGAGGATGGGGTTTATGGCATGTGAGTTCTCCGTTCTCATGAAATTTACGTTGCACCAGTACATGAGGACCATTTGAATTGATGGTGCAAGGTTAGTTTGTTTGAGTCAAAAATTTACAATAAATACACCAGACGGAGACAAAGTGTTAAGCGCCTGTGAGGACGGCGACTCCCATCTGATTACTTCAAGCATACAGATTCCTTAAGGGTTGAGGACCAACGCTAGCACACCGGAAGCATAATGTTATAAGCACTTGACGCTAAATAAAGCACTCACAGGGAGCAGTAGGCTGTAGGTTACCACTGCTAAGGGAAAAATTCGTGGTGGGAGCTCCGACAACTGAAGGAACAACTGTTGTGACTCCAGTGATTATGGACATCGTTGTGGCAAAGGGCGATGGCCCATAGGGCGTCTGGCCATCCCGTTTCTCGGAATCGAAAAGAAGCGCGTCAAAGGGGGCCTTGGCTGCTGAGGACGCAGACTCGAGAAATGGTTTTTTGCCACCCAGATCTCGGTGCTGTCGAAGAAACTGCGCTTTTGCAGACTACAAAGGACACGTTACTTCAAACAATTTGTTTATTGATTTAAAGTAATTCTAAATCCACTGGAAAACGAATGCGGATCAAGAACAAACAACTGCTTTCGAAACAAGACTGTCAAGGATCCTCTGGAACTATCTAAATAAGCAATAACGAAGTGACGTACGCGATTAATACTACTTTGTAATAGCGGTATTTACAGAAATTATGAAACAACAACGGACCGACAACATATACGCGCAACCAAAGTTTTAAAAGCTCAGAATATTCCCCTTTAATTAAAAAGAGCTTACACTCAATTCTTCGTTGATTGAGTACAATTGTGCTGCCAGAGCCATGAATTGGTCATCCAGTTTTCTGAGGACTTCCGCAAGTTCTGATAAAGAGCTAATATTGAAAAAGTCATCATACCTTTCGGCGTCAAAGAGGCTTTTGCTTGTGACGAAAGCAAGTCCTCAATAGCCCGAACCTCTTGCTTATATGCTTGAACACGGCTACTGAATGAAGATATGCAGGTTTTAAAATATCTAGAAGGAGAACTTTAGAAATAAAAACATCACTACTCAGATAACTCCGGTGTGCTTTTGGTGAAATCATAGGTCGCATCAAGTGTCCGCTGAACCAAGCTGGAATTTCTCTCAAGCTTAATTTATGAACAACTACATAAATAATGCACCTGGTACCTTCAAAACCTCATCGCTCATGTGCGAAGATTGCACAGCCTGTCGGCGGAGACCCGACAGCACATACGTTACAGAGCGCTGCAATTCAAGAAGTTCTGAAGAGAGATCATCAAGGGACTTATTCGATGATGTGTTAAGTTCGTCTTTTTGCTTCTTCTGTTCAGCTAAATGTTTTCTGGAAAGCAACGTGCATGGACAAGAAAACTACTACTTTAATTCTTCAACAACAGTCAAAATTTCTGCAGATACGGGTATGTCGCTTTGCTGCTTTGATTCTCTAGTAGCTTAGAAGAGTAACAAAACTTACAGTAATCCTGAAATGGTCGCCAGAAGAGACATCTAAACTGACCAAAATTCAGCCCAGCAACATTCAAATACGCCGCCTTACCCTTTGGTAAATCACATCGAGAATGTTAATAATTTTCCCATCCGTGTATTCCAACAACATTTGTAGCTAACTATATATAAATCGTAGTCTTGTCTTTGAATATACACTAAAATTAGTGAACCAGGTTTTTACCGCTTGCTTTGGTTCGTTTAGTCAACTTAAAAAGTGCAGAAACTCGCATGTAGCTAAGAGGTCAACAAAGTAGGATAACATTGGCTGGCTGTGATACTAACTTTTTTTGGACACTAAGTTTAACAGAAATAAGTTTTAATTAGTAGTCTGATATTTAAGGTAACCAATTTCGATATGTGCAAAATGAAAATGTCAATATGACTGCAACGCGTTAAACTTATTGAACCGTTTAAAAATTAGCGTGGATGACTTTTTCCTGCTTATTCATGTTTCTAGACGGAGGTGATATTCAATGTTTACGTGACGTAGGTTCACGAATGATGTTAAATACATCTAATTCATTTCCGTCAGTCCAAAGCAAAATTGTGATTAATATCCAAGATTTGCTTAGAATGAACTAAATGCTATCGAAAAATGGCACACCAAAAAGCATTCATGTCTAAATTTGTAGTAAATAATTAGGCCAACATTCTATTTGTGGGCTAAAAAAAGTAAAGTCAAAATTTAATTTTTAAGAATGTTTTCTAATGTCAAATAAACTGGAAACATTCGAGGTACTGCCAGTCATTTAACTATGCATTTCGTGTGCGTTTGGCGTTTTTAATTCTAAGCTAAGCAACTTGCTTTTTGAAACTTACACAATTTAATTGTGATTTACTTATTGCAGCCGTGTGTGAGTCTGAGAAATTAATTCTAAGTTTGAAGTTATATTACAAGCAAGAAAAATATCACAGTCTTTTGAGGTTAGATCGAAGTTCGAGTTTAAACTGATATTGCTGAAATATAAGGCTCTTCTGATGCATATATATGAATCTTACCTTTTAGGTAAATTATCTATCTTATATCCTGTGGTCCTTTTTAAATATAACGAAACAGTGTTGAATTTTTTAAATAATAAGGGGCCATTGTGAAAGCATAATGTGTTCATTAGGAACATTAATGTTGAGGATTTTTAAGTATGGCTTTAATATTAACTGACGAATTTAATTTGTTTCTCAAATGTTTTACCTGGATGCATTATTTTCGGCAAATTGGCCTATAATTAGTGCTCTCAATTCAACTTGCCTTAACGAATTAAATGTAAGCAAGAACATTCTGAGAAATAATACTCTGTTTAAAATGATTGTTTGCGTAAAAGCTCCTACCGGGCTGTCTATTACATTGAATGCTAATGAATACCGGCTCAAAAGATCAGCAAATGTAACTAAACAGTTCTAATTAAATCATTGCCTAAGAAGTCTTGATTGGCACATCTTAGCGAAACACCGAGATCGCTATCAAAATAACTAACAAAGCAACTTAAAGCAAAACGTTTAGAGACTGATTGGCCGGCTGATTTTTGCGATAAACAGCTGAAATTCATCAAGTGATATGATGTCATTATTGTTAATCCAATTTTTTCTTTAATTTTGCGGAAACTTTACGGCCGAACTCAATTGCATTC
>UXSR01005337.1:0-94319 GCA_900604375.1 Mesocestoides corti | reverse complement strand
AATAATTTTGAGGATACTATAAAAGACTTTTGCAGCTTAAATTTTTTTAATGCGTTTTTTGATTTTTTGCTATTTTAATGATACATCCGATGTTTTTACGGACAGATCTTTATCTTAATTTTCTGAAAACTTGCTCGGCTGATAGTGTCAGAAAGGCAATGTTCACGGAGTTCTTGATCCGAGTTGTTCTCATTTGAAGTGAAAGGACACTAAAGTGTCAAGTCGAGTTTCCGTGTAGGCGATGAAAAGCTTGATTTAAGTGGATCTATGCGGTTTGCTTATTGTCCCCTGTAACCTGCGAAATATTTTCGATAATAACGTATTTTTGGCTTCTGTCTTTTTATAAATACACTTAAGTTGTACCAAGCAAAACACCACTACCTAACCATGATGGATAGTACATGTAAATAATGATATTTAAATTTAAAATCTCTGCTTAGATCTAATATTTTATTCCACAAATTCTTCTAAAGGAGGCTGTCATTAACAGTCTTAATTAGGAATTATAACGTTGGGTTTAGTATATCAGGTTTCTTTTTATTAAGTTGAAAATAGAGAAACCATCATGTGGAAGACGAAACCCTCTTTTTCCTTCCTTTTTCGACTTCCAATGTGCAGTCGAAGTCTATGGTTACTAATGTGGCGAGTAGTTATCAATCGTGAGCGAACGCAGTGTGCAAGCACAAGCGAACACAGTTCATTCGATTATTCGGGGATGAACTCCACGCAATTAGCTGCGTTTAGAGGTCAATGCCTAGCAAAGCTATATAAACGCATCTGCTATCCTGTTCACAACACACCCCGCTACTGCTTTAATAAATTGGTTGAGCTACTGGCTATCTGCAGTTCTGCTGTACTTTCGGTCGGGCCGTGTCAACTTAGATTGTCGGCCCTGGTGTGGTTTCTAAAACCGCACCGGGACCCACTACACTAAGATGTGCAGGGCAGCAAAGTTGACATATTTTGTTGCCTGGTAAATTTTTTCATTAACCACTCCCATATTTGAAACAACATTGATTAGCAGGTGATATGACAATAATTGTAGTCATTTTGAACGGATTATTAGGCCATTAAATACTGTGTGCTCCAAAAACGAAATTAAGACGAGAACAAAATTGCAAAGAATGCATACGCACCTACGTCCTTTTTGGAGTTTTAATCAGCAAGTACCAGCTAAAATTAATAGATTGTCGATATCCATCAATGAGTACCTCATTTATTTATTCATTACAATAAAAAATTAATGTAAGATGTTGAAGAAGTCAGCAGGTAGGTAGGAAACATTACTTAATGCAAGAGAAATTGAAAACTACACTGCAAACTCGCATCATATTGGTTTTTTGAGAAGACTAAACTATTGTTTTCGGGAAACTAGGGTAAATGCTTCTGTTCTACTATATTAAATGCAATTTACGTCCTTTTTTCAATTAAAAGCCATTTCAGTTTTTTTTCTAAAACTCTCTTGCATTTTTATCTGCAATCAGACAAAAGCAATGCAACTGCACAATTTTTTTACCTCATCGAACCACGATTAAACGTCCACTCGGGTAATTCATTTTTTTAATGGGGACCAAAACTAGGTTCGGAGGCAAGATTTCGCTTTATTTCTATTAAACATGATCAATTGCTAAATGGAAATGTAATGTGAACAGTGCGTGAAAAGTTAATTTTTTGTTTTTCTTTTTTTTACATTATGGATGTAATTTTGTCCTGGAAAAAGTGAACATGTATACCTGAGTTGCTGCGTTTGCATTGATTTATAAAAATGCTATATTAACTAACTTTTTAGTGATTGTTTTCCCATTAATTATCCTTAGTTTATTTCATTAGGACTTGGTGTAAACTGAATTGTGTAAGATCAAAACCTATGGCAATTTTTAAAAATTGAATAAGTTTAAATCGCCTCATTTGGATTTTTCTTTTCGTCCCCGATGATGGTTTTAAAAAGGTAACTTATCTCGACGAAATCAAAAGTGAATCCATCGTATAAATCCGTAAATCTTTCAATGTTTTATTTTCTTTTTGCTGATCTAATTGTTGTACAAATTACCCTTACCTTAAACTGTCATTTCCAGGATTTTATCTGGCGGTTGCTAGTGCTCAGACCAAATAAGTCTTAATGCCTCAGTAAACTGCATTTAATTTTAATTATTCTGTCACTAATCATGGCATTTTTTGGGGACAGGGAGGCTAACAATGCTGATAATAAACGCAAAATTGTAAAGAACTTGTTTATTAGAACAATTTGGATTCCCAAAATTAGCTAAACCCAAGGAACTAAAGTATGCAATTTCAATTGATGTTGATTAGAATTTAATTTTTAAAATTTGAAGCCAATGTTAATTTGGGGTGTTAGATTTAATTTTCAAAGACACTTAATTGTCTGCGGTTTTTTCCAGTAGCCCAAAATATGCCGGAGTATTCATCAGATCAGTGAAATGCTACCCTGACAATTCTGGATTTATCAGTTCAAAATCATTTTAAAGCAATTTTCATTCCAGCCAAAAGAGTAACGACTCTTCAATGAGGGGTTACTTAACTCGCATGCATTAAATTGGCTAAAAGCCGAGCAGAAATGGTGTAGGTGCCTTCAGCTGAAACCAACCATTGATGTTAGTGTCTTGGTGAACTCGCAAAATTCTTTAAGCAGGAAATGTTGGCCAGATCTCGAAAGGGGACAAGCAATTTCCCTTTGTTAAACATGTAATAACCAGATTTTAGGAACAACCATGAATACAACTGAAGCAAATGCATAGGTCAATATATGTTGACTTATTCGATTTTCCAAATATGTGTGTTCTGATGTGTAGATTAAATGCACAATTATATTCTTGAGTTTACCGTGAAATTCGGCAAAATCGTTAGGCTTCGAAAATTGTAAAATGTTGCAGCATTTCAAGGGCGAACAATAAGTCAAATCATATTGCATTGCTGAAATACAAGTCACGCGAAGGCAACATTTATTGTGGGTTTGAAATCAGCAGCGAGCTCTGTGGTGGCGCCGATAAATATTCCTAAACTTGCTATCCTACAAATTTAACTTACAGAGATACTTTTGAAATAAAACCTCAGTAATGGCTTGTAGTTTTTAGTTTGAATTTCCATAAACTGGTCAGACAACGTGCCCTTCAGGCGATTTCGCGTGATTATCAGTTTGTATATTGTTCTACTAATTTGTAAACAATGTGCTGTTGTGCTTCAGCAACCCGAAACAGCCACCCACTCCGCGGTCTGAGTGTTTGCCAAAGGCTAAACATTCGAGGTATCGCGCTGGACCTACTTACCTGAACTTGTCAAAATTGTTGAGCACAAATTATCCCTTTGTAGAGTCTGGTCACATAAAGCGTATGCCACTACTCCGTCTAGTGGGTCCATCCTGTGTCCGGCCACATGCACCCACTTTATTCCACCGAAATCTGAGTCTAATTGAACGGTAATTACAAAGAAGCATCGAAAATTATAATTTTCTCAGGAAAACCATGTGGTTCTTAGTTTATGTAACAAAAGAATAACAAGCAACCGTTCAAGTAAGCAATATTTACCCTGTACTTCCATTAAAACTTGTTCCTCAAAATTTCTAACAATGCCGACAGCGTAAACTTAAGGGTGGCAATTCATCAAACTTAGGCAAAACGGCTTACTTTACAAAGAACTTTTGGCGCAAAAGCTCTCGAAAACGTAGTCAAAGGTTAATGAAATTCCAAAGTTAATAATTATTGGAATTATTTTTTAAATAAATGACGAATTTAACTGCATTTCAGGGTTGTCATGGTCTCGCAAATGAGATGGAATTAATTCACGTAATTGAAATTTCGGCACTGTAGATTGCTGAACTCAGCCTCATCATTTCTGACTAAATTATTCGTCTGTAATATGAAGGTTTACAGTGGACACTTACTGATCTTCAGATGTCTGACCTAATTGTTTGCTGCAACATCGGAAGGAGAGGATGCGCAAATAATTCAGAAACCAATAAGCAACTGTCGTGTAAGTACATTTTCATTGGTTGCAGGAAGTGGCTTCCTTTTTGAAGGGACGTCAGTTCTAGGAGAAATTAGAACTACCCAAAGTCACATTTCACTGTGGCTTATCGATCGAGTAATGAGGCGTTTCCGGTGGATTCCACAGCCAGTGTGCTTCATCTTTGCTTTGTTCCTATTGTTCGTCTTCAATAATTTGAATCTGCAGAAAGGATCAAAAAAAATACACAATGTAGACATTTTGCAAGAAGTCAAAGAACACGTACTTTTTTCTATTGTCAAGCATGAGGTTCGTTCAGCGTCTTTTAACTTCTTTCGGTGTGCTTGTTTGGTTGTGTTTAAGGCCTTTACTCACGGTTGTGGTGCTTATGGTGCAACATACGCCGATGTTTGCATTTAACACTAAAAAGTTTTGAACGTAATGCGTGTTATTGTAACTAATGTACTTGACACACGTAAAAAGATTCCGTAAATGCATGAGGAAGCCTCCATGCAGGTCGCTGGTCCATTTTCAAATGGGACCTCGTTCCATGTCTGTTTGACGCCTCCATCCAAGAAGAGTGTTGATGCATCACGAAAGAACCCAAGCCGCCCGTTAACTCACCAAAATTGAAAAACGACAATTAATAAGGCCAAGTAATCTCAGAAGAAATTCTGGTGTGAGGTCTGAGTAAACGTCGACAAAGAATCGCAAAGCGCCTTACTAGAGCATGCCACACTTCAGCTAGACTCGCTTTTACAATATATCAGGATTGTTTATTTGACAAATTTACCGTGGGTTTACCTTGAAGGCGCCATGGTGTTTTACCATTAAAAAGACTCTTGTTAACACGTGGAAATCACATGACTGGAACCACTTGTTAGACTACTCCTGTGCCTTTGTAGGACCCACCTCCGGGCGTTGTAGAAGCCAATCACATTAAAGGGATTAGTATAAAATTACCCTTTTCGTGTATTACGGATGAAGCCAACCGTGAGCAACCTTCATATCTTTTTTGCACAAAACATTGGAATTTTGTGTCGATTTAATTTAAGGCATTGTTTAGAAAGTCAACAATATTGGAATGAGGCAAGTCTTTGGCTCTAGAGTACCTCACTCAATCTCGAATCCTTAAAACACACCTATTGTGAATGATCCAAAGGGCTTAAAGCTAACACTGATGCAAATGTTGAAATGCTTACTTCACGAGTTCTTTGCTAAGGTGTTTTGTTTCAAAAAAATTTCTCGCAAGTTCCATTTGAACTTACTGATTACATTGCAATCGGCAATAATGACTTGTGAACAATACGGCAGAAACATATCATACATTCCCACCACCTTTGCAATAACAGAAAACACCATTAGTCAGTATGCATCTCTGCTGTCCACATAACCTCATTAAAAAAAGTTTCTCACGTAAGACAAATAAAGGCTTTTGCCATCGATACTTCCAGTCTAAGTATTTTGGGAGGTTTGTTTCAACGGACCAATAATTTGGAGTGGTTTGAGGGTCAACTTACAAAAAGTGCTTGGATGACCTAACATGAGCGTGAGATTCGTTTAAGATTCTCTCCAACTGCGATGTCTAGAGTGCAACACTTAAATCATCCTGAGATATTCTAACCCGGGGACAAAATTTAACATCAAACCCAATCACTCTGCGATTCGGCGCGATCTCACACAGAGACGCGATTCTGTTAAGAAAAATTATTTAGATTTACGAAATAAACCAAAAACGATTTGGCTAAAACAGATAAAAATTCTTTTATTTTAGAAACAAAAATTCAATTCACTTCTCCAGCTAATTTTGTCGTACCTGAAGACGTAGTCTACGTCAACTTGTGTCTTTCGCCAAAGGGTGCACGTTGTCCTGATTCGGTGACACCAGAACATGGGTACGTGTCGAACCTCTGCTTATTTTTCTAGAGTAATTTTAATTTATTTCATGTTGATTTACAGGTCATGCGTAAATGTAAGCATTGGACTAGGTAGAACACG
Organism: Mesocestoides corti; assembly: GCA_900604375.1. Taxonomy (NCBI): domain Eukaryota; kingdom Metazoa; phylum Platyhelminthes; class Cestoda; order Cyclophyllidea; family Mesocestoididae; genus Mesocestoides; species Mesocestoides corti. Next base: position 88,361 of record UXSR01005337.1, on the reverse strand, counting down.
ATTCCGGTACTCGGTTTGCCGAAGACTGAAGTCGCTTCCTGTTTTCGTAGAATCCCGTGGGAAAAGCAAAGGTGATAACTTCAACTGTTTTGTGCTTCTCACTTTCGATAGGCGTCTTTCCACGCTAACTTCCGATTTATCCAACACAAAAACCTGTGCCTACTTTCAGGTAAGACATAGAACAAGTACAATCTAAATCAAGGTAATTTCCTTGATCAAAGATTTTTTTACCTAAAGGAAGATTTCCACCTTTTCTAAATCAGTAGCAACGCAAACCAACGAATCAACTTGACTAATATCAATGCCTCACAACATTCCTACACCCGAAACTGCGGTTTTAAATCAAACGTTAGAAGTGTTATTGTTTAGTATGCATGTGAAGTAAGTGAACGGTTAGGGAACGCTATGGTGCCCAAGTTTGGTTTTGTTCTGTGATTCGATCAATCTGAAGCTATTTCTAACTTTGCGTTTAGTTGTTATAGTAAATATCTGGCAATGATTGGGGCGCAGCACACTCTCATAGCATTTAAAAGTTCCATATTACTGAAAGCAAAATGAGAGCGAGTTTACTTTTGGCCTAGAGTGTTGAATTCAGCCATAAATTAAAAGCTCGCTCAAACATTAAATCATTTTTGGCAAAATCTATTTGGCGAGACAAAACTAAACATTGATGCTGCAAAAAATGACGTTCTTGGACCTTAGTGGGAAGAACCAGTTTGAACTGATCACAATGTACAATCCTGGCAAATCACAGCCAACAGAGGTAGGTCATTCTCATCTGCAGGAGGATGCAAAATTGGTGAACAAAGTTAAATCAAATGCAAGATAGCCGAGCACTATTGATCTCAATCATACAGTCTAGGTTTGTGGTAAGAAAGACACCCACCTTTGATAATTGCGGAGGAACTGGAGAACTGAAGTACAAATTTGTAAATTGTAGTCATGTGCTTTTCGGCTCACAGTTAGTCTTCCCTGTGGAATTCACAATTTTCATCGTCACCTCACCTGGGATGTTGTTGAAGGACTTGTTGACACCGAAGTGACGAACTTCAATTCGATCTCGGCTGGTCTAAGTGGTAAGGTGATTTAATTTCCAGAGTTTAAAGAAATGCCACAAGTTCTCTAACTCAAGGTCAACACACTCTCAATTTATGAAATGCTAATAGGGAACGTATTTCCGTTGTGGTTGTTGCCGTGTGAGGGTGAGTGTTCCGGAGAAAATCGGTGCTTTTGGGGTTCCTCCAGGCTTTTTCAATTCTCACTTGATGCCAACTGGGATTCGGAGGACATCGAGGCCTCCAGTGGTTATTTTTCGGAACCAAACGGATCATCTTTAGAGCGTGTGTTCAGCACAGCGATTCCTAATGTGACGTGGCAGAGATTGAAAACATATTTTAACACCTCATCGGTAAGAATTTGGATGAACCATAACTTTGAGATACGTTTTTTTATTATGTGATTCATCTGGCGCCAATTAGTATTTTGAACATGATTTGTGAATAAATTTCATTCAAGTACGGGATGCTGCCCTTGGATGATTTACACAAATCGGTGGGTAAGCATGCAATGGTGTTATAAAATGGATGACGCGTGTCAACCGTAGATTGCCAAATTTTATTAGAGAATTTCAAGAAACATTACAAAAAAATTGCTGATTCGAGACACCTGTCAAGGTGATGAATTTCCTTCGGGTGGCCTTCCTTAAACATAAGTAGAACTCCTACTTACGAATTGGCATGAACCACACGGTCCCAGGTATAAAGATAAGTGCTGCCGGTGAATTCCTAGGAAAATGCACTGAAGAATTTCCCAGTGCATTGTAACATCAGTACTCGTTCATCACTATGTTGGCAAATCATCTCTGTGTTGTCTTACATCTACCAATGCACTTCAGATTTTATTTGTTGGTGACTCCACGCTACGGGGGCTCATGTATGCCCTGCTAAGCAGGGTCAATGGAAGTCTCAATTTCTGGGAGGCATCGCATGATCTTCTCTTTTTTAAATCCAAAAACGGTGCCTTTTTCCACCACAAAGAAATAAGAAATGCTTCATCAAAATCAGTAGTTATCGGATTCGCCTATTTCCCTATCTTTTGGCGTAAGGACAAAAGACAACAGGATCTCATCGATGTGATTTCGCATTCCGTCGACAGGTGAGTCGCATGGCAAGATATTCAAAGTTGACATACACATTCAAAGATAATGCGTAAGCCTGGATACAGTAACCGATCGTTCAATGAATTATAGCCCAATGTTTTTCCTAAAAATCAAATGTCCACACTGTAAAACAATAGTTATTATTTGCTTCCAGGATTTAGCCACAGACAATTAACATAAATCAATCACCCTTTGGGTTACATCACCACCTTTGCAATACAATCAATTCGTAAGAGTTGTTTTAATGTTGAAATGTCCTTTTGCCTGTTTGGTGTCGCGAATTATAAAATAGACGCTAATCAGCTGTCAAAATCTGAGGCAAATTTAGGTGACTAGACAAGATCCCGAGACCTAGTTCCTTTTTTCCAGCTAAGGCTACTTGCAAAATCATGTAGATCTGCTTGGAAAACATCTCGGCACAGTCAAAATCATGCCAGCATGGCGTGCAACTCAGTAATTGCAGCGGATGCGGGATGTGCTAGTAATCCACGTTGTCGTTTATCAACTCCCTGACCTATCCATGCGGTTTGGGTGTAAAACGGAGAGATCCACAACTGTGGATTCACTTTCCCAACCTCTTTTAGATGTCACCAAAAGTACTTTTTAATTCCCCAACCGGAAATGCTTTGATCAGAGGTACCCTAAAGTTCCTCAGAGAGGGAGAATAAACCGCAGATCCAGGACCACAAATGATACTGCTGACTCCTTAGGGCCTAGAAACCAGCCCATTAACTTTACCTATAAAAGCATTCCCCGACCTCCTCAGCCAAGTAACCGTTATTTAAAAAATGAGGAATGTAATTTGGCAAATGCGTAACTACGGGTTCCATAAATAAAGTTGTTTTGTTACACACGCCACTTTAGTTTACTTTAAAAGCACATTTCACGCAATTTTTTGTCAAGTGAAATAACGAAACTTTGATAAGGTTCATATTTCGTTCTTATGAAGGTAAGAAAGCTATAGAAACTCAACAATAAATATGTAGAGTGTATTGTAGAAACTACTTAGCAAAATAACAAGCGTCGGAATTAGTTTAAAGAGCTCCAAAGAATGCAAAAGTTCTGGTCGACGTAGTGCACTTGATTATGACCAAATTAGGCCATAATTAGGTCAAGTCGTGGTCTCTGGTTCCCGGGCATTCCATGCGCCTATTTTATTCATTTCGATTTGAAAAACCAACCCTGATTTTGTGTGCTTCCACGAGCTTGCAAAATGGTTCGAGATGTTTTCGTACTGACGTTTTGGAGATAATTGAGTTAATTTTTACATTGCTTTACCAGCTCAAAAAAAGGAGTGTTTTTATGTAAATCGAGTCAGGTAAAAAGACAAGTGTGACTTTTTCCCATTGACGTCTAAAATGCTTAAAATTCTGTGATAAAAGACTTTTGCTTCTAGGATGCAGCGGGAAAACATAGCCCTGGTCGTGGGTGGAACCCAGTGGCTAAATGCTAAACACTTGGAACAATTGCATAATTACCTAACCCAACACAAGTAGGCTACGTTTGTGATCGAATACCCTTTAGAACCGAAAAGATAAGAAGGGTAATCGTCAAAAGTCACCAGGCTGGATTCCACGTTCCCAACTACCTGACACACAACTTTAATCTGGTGAGTTGTTACTTTGTAGATCCATGTTGTTTCTGTCACGCCGCTATCCCAACGCCTCGTAAAAAAGGTCAAAGTCACAGCAAAAAAAACTGAGTTAAAAGGTTTATTACCTTTTAGCGTTTTCCTCCTACTTAACGACCTCCTTTTGCGGCACGAACCAACTGTTTTGTTAATCAACACCATTTTTATGCAAATTAAATGGAACTTGAAGACTGCTACTACTTTAAACCTCTCCAAATTCTCAATAGGGTTTTTCAAAGTTCCACAAAAACCAAGAGAGTCATGCGGATTCCACAGCACAAGAATTTCTTTAACAAATCACTTAAAGTCCAAGTTAAACTAGTGTCTTCGGCTAGCGGTGCGAACTGCTACGATGAAATTCGCAACCTAAATCTTCGAGCATTAAAGGGCTTAGAACAACTTTCAACTGGCAGGGCTTTCCTTGGCCCTCTCAGAAGCAGAATGACAGCCCGTCCTCAGGGTCGTCGAACGAACAGACAACCGAGCTCTTGTGAAGGTTTGTAGGGGCCTAAATTAGCACTGCCACAAAACCCTATGGATAACAGCCGGTCACAACCCGAGAAGAGAGAACACGACTGTTTATTCGCGTCACGCTAGTCAGGTCGAGTCGAGTAAAACCGAGTAACCAACTTTTGTGTGGGTATCGATACGTATGCGTTACAGGCGACTGCTAACAAAGACCATTAACAAAGAGGGTGAGTCATTGATACAGTCGGGCAAGCATACGCGCAGCACTCACGCGTGGTGGCTGTCTGTCCACTGCAGTGCATTCCCGAAAATAAAATCGATTGATTTGCGTTCGCTCACGAATGCCAACTGTGTTGGCTTGCCGGTCGCCACAGGTTGTTTTTACAGACTTGCTTTGGCAAATTAAGGTCTACACCACAACTTAGACCGCATTTCGCGCCGTTTTTAATGTCGTTTCAGATATTTGTCGATACGGCCCCGCAAAGTCAGCTTTGATAGACCACATTTACTCTTTATGAGTGCATTACTCAAACAACAGTCCACATGTCAGATTCACGTCAAATCCTTAAAATTGCAGCTCTTTATTAAGCGAACTCCAAAATAAGGGACCCATCAACGGCGTTTAAATCGATGAAATGTTGCGACCTCCGACCACCCCACACACCGCTGACGAAACACACTTCTGCAGGAATTAAGTTAAGATGCGTCTTTTTTGGGCCTAGAATGGATTAAAGACCAGGAAAAACCATTTCAAGACCTGTTTTGTTTACTAAAAGAGCCATTTCTAATGTCTGCGCCAAAATTTCTACGGTTGTGATAATGTGAAAATGTGCGCTAAAGTACGTTCCGTTCACATTTTCTTAGATTGACAACTCATGTTCCATGAGTCCTAGCAAGCTCATAGGAAGTGGAAAAGCACGTAGACTCGGATGCCTTGATTTGTGATTTTCCTATTTGCAATAAAGTAGACAAAGGGTTATGCTTTGCACTTGGATTTCGTACAAGTTTAACCATTGGTTTGTAATTTTCTCTAACGCGAGTAATGACTCTTTCCACTTTTGAACTAAGTATCAGTCGCGTAGATTTACCTGTCGAGTCTCGTCTGTCTGCACGAGCGAAAATTGGCTGGGTTTTATCAGCACAGTACGGTGGAAGGGGTGACCCGCCATTACAGTGGCCTTAAGTTTCTATGATGTCTTCTGCGGATTGTTGCAAAGGACTAGCAGTTTCCTGTTCTACAAGAAAAAAGTATTTAATGCAGTAGACGTCGCACATAGAGATTCTTGAAGTTCAAAAGCTTATGAAAAAGGCCTTCTGTTGGTCATAGTAAGAGAGCATTTACTGGGGCGACGACAGTCTCAGGCTGTATGGGCAATACCCTGAGACATTTTGAAGCTGCCCTTTTGGAGGGGGCTCAGTCGCCAATTTCTGCAACCAGATGATATTGTGGGATCATTCCGACGTCAAAGAGGCATCCAATCGTATTTATAGTTTGAGTCGTGATAATAACATCTAAAAACAACCAAATTACTTTCCCAAACATGTTGAAAAATTCATCCAGTTTATTTCAGTATTTGTGCCAAATTAATGATTACCTGGACAAAATATTGGACTAGCGCAGTATGCCTAGGTGACAGTATAGGTGCTCTGCAAATACTTCACAACTACATGCAGTAATTTAATTCATTTTGAATACTGACACCATTAAGAAAGGCATAGTCGAATAGTGGCACACTGAATAACCAAGACAGATTTCTGCTCACAAAAAAGCTAAGTCCGTAGGCATACATGCCCTGTCGAACTATCTCATTCAGTCGTCGATAACATTGGATTGTAAAAAAGCAACCATGTGCTTGTGAATACTTGGAAATTATTTGGCCTCTGTAATACATCCAGCCATTCTGTGCAAAAGCAAGTTGACCTTTTTTGCAGAACAGCTAAATGCGCAAGGCGGGGTGAACCATGGTTCTTGAAAACGGAAGTCATCACTGAAAAAAATGAAAGCTCAGAAGACACTATCGGATTTTGGTAGTACTGCATGTGGGTCGCAGGCTTTAACCGACGTCCAAATCTTGGCTGGGGAAGCAAATTGTGGAACCTGATGTCTACTTCCTATTTACACATAATTTGCAGCGCCATCAATATTCTGCGTTGTCATTTTCAAAATATTGAGGGCAACCCACAATATTTATGAAGCTTAAAATCTAATTTACCTCACGCAGCTTCCTTTTGTCTGACAGTCACGATTACAGTTATAAACCTCAAAATAACACATTAGCGTATTGAGGAATTTGCAGTATTTATAGGCATGCCATATCTACCCCATCACAGTCCTCTTAGAATGTTGGAAGTCGTTTGATTGGAATGTCAAGTGTGGTTCATACTAATACAACAAATTTGAGGAGGCGCAGTTGTCACCGCATTGATGAGCCTAAAGACCGCGGTCGTGTTGGTGGCCAGATTTGAAGGCATAACGAAATCTCTTCCGCCTCCGAGTTGCCTTGCAATTCATGGCTTCAAAAACGTCCAATCAGCGGTCTGCACACGACTCTGTACAACAGGAATCGAAACCGAACAATTTGGCCTGTAGAATGGCGCGTACTACGCGGAACCAGTTGCCGTACCAGGCAAAAGCACCTTCCGTTTGAACAACATGAGTTAAATTTTTTGTGTTTATGCGTAATAAGACATAAGTTAAAATCTTAACCGTTTTAGACAATGCATCTTAACCGAAGTAGATGCATAAACGAGCCGGTTAGGAGATTCGCCAACCAACTTCACTGGAGTTACATTGACGCCTATCAGCTCACTTGGTCGCGGTTTTTGCATTTCTTTGCGGACGCCCAGTGTTCCTGTCACTTTCACAAACCTAACCGACGTGATGGCGGCAAGCAATACACGATTGAAGGCGACACAATGCAGGCTCTTCTCCAAAGTTTGGTGCACGAACTCCTCTCTGTTTAACAAAGGAGTGTTTTTGTGTGAGAGGAAACAACTAATAGCATTTCTTTTCTACTAGTATAAATAGAGTTTTCATAGTCGCAGGATAAATATCAACTGCTGTTATGAAATAATAACAATAAACTTATTTTAAAATTAAGGCAGTTTTTTGATAGAAATGTCCTCTTCCACGTAAATCAGTGAAGGCACAGTTACATATTGAGTCGATTCTCAGGATACGATTTAAAATGTCTTTAATCTAAGCATCGACGCACAGCGTACTCACAATGTAGGCGCCAGCTTACAAAACTCCTGCCTTCTGCTTCATATAACTATCTGGAGCTCAGTTTAACATTACAATCTCTTAGTATTTAAATGCCAACGAAAACAATTTCAAATTACTGTTTCAACTACTTAAATCAAAAGCAAATCAAAGGCGTTAGCTTAACTTGGTTCTGTAAAGTATCAGTCACGTGGATTTGTATGAACAACACACAGCCCGTACATTGTGCTGTGTAAAAATCGATATCCTACATCAGAACAATTCTGACACTTTGGGAAGAGGAACAATGAGTGTTACAGCTTCGGAACACCGAAAAGAGCCCGAGTGAAATTAACCGATTCTCTCGTTGGCAAGCTACCGGCCACCTACACAAGCACTCTCACAGAGCACACATGAGTCACCCCCCCTTTCCAAAAAATAACAAGACAAGAGAGGGCATTTACATTACCAGCACAAGGCAGAGTGCACGCCTACATGTTCCAGCTTTTTATACGGCATTGGCGGCCTTGAGTGGAATTAGGAGAATACTACATTCAAAGGTGCTTGAACCAATTCGAAGAAGGAGGGAATATGAATTGGAAAGTTGATGTTCATGAACCACAGATAACAGCGAAAAAATAAAATTGTAAAAATCAAGATAATTGTAGTCAAGTTTCTGTCGTTTGTACATTTCATCAAAGCTGCAAGTTATCAGAGTAGGTGATCACAGATAATTTTCACTTTCGTTAAACAAATCAACCGTGGTCCAAGTAATTTAGACATTTCTATCACTTTAGGATGTTCTGTCAATTACACAGAATTACAGTTTTGCAATAACAAGCTCCATTATATTAACTCAATAAAAATAATAATGATTAAAATTATATTAATACAAGTATAATCCATAAATGACATCTAACATGGTGTCATTGTTCTTCTTGAATCGCACCAGCAACAGGAAAGCAGTTCACAATTTTTCTTGAAAACATTACAATGAATTACTCCAGAAACTATAAACTTGAGTCAAAACAAAAGTAAAGAAACTTCTTTCAATGGCTAAAAATTTGCGACAATTTGTTTGCTAAGATGTTTAAACTATGGGAGCTTTGTCAAAATTAGGGTTATTTATGAACATTCGCAAACGAACATTGACAGATACCAAATAGCTGTCGGAGGAATTTGTTGGGGATCCACGATTTCCCAAGATTGGTTTCTGATTTTATTTTCATTAATTTATTAACATTTGTTTTGTTACGCTTTTATAATGTCAAGGTCAACCTTGACTTGAATTAGTTTTTGAATTATTTTCGATTTCACTTCTTCCCTGCACGTGGCTCACGTGAATAAAGCTCTCCACTCGAGCTCTGGTCTTGTTCTGGTATTATCCTGGGAAGGTCGGTTCTAGCTTTCAGCAAGGGATCTGGTACCGCTTTTTAAGTGGTCTTCTCTATTGTTACGGGCAAACGTAACAGAATTTCAAAATGTTATTGCTGGGAATATTATTGTGTCAAATCAAAGAAACTTTTGTTGAATCGACAATGCTTTTCAAATCTGTTTTCCCATCGTGGTATTAGTCAGTTTATAAATCGTAAATTCAGGATCACTGAGTTTTACTATGGACCAAATTTCTATGGGGTTGATTTGTGTACAGAGGAAAATGTTGAGAAAAGGATATTGAACTAATAAAAATTCTTTTGAGGTTTCACTTCCTACTTTGCAGTAAGATGGTGCTGATAATCGTTACGTTTTCTCAAATCTTGGTTTGAGACTCTCTGTTATTCTATTTGAGCCGCTATTGGATACCACACCACGTGTGACTTAAGTACTTCGACATATATGAACGTTGTATCATAAACCTAGACAGACAGATAGTCCCAATTAATATATGCTTGGGTACCCTGGTCTTTAATTTTAATTTGAAGTAGTTTTATACAAATTGCACCACTCAAAAAATTTCCTGCAGCTACCCGATGAGCAATTTACAAGATAGTCAACCACTAGGTTGGGGACGAACAACTTATGCTTTAGGTATCTGAACTACGGCATCTCTAAGGTCTTAGCAACCTGACTGAAAAAATCAACATTCAGTAGGAAAATTACTATGTTTGAAGGAAAAGAAGGGATATAAATCTCAAACTCAGTAGGTACGTTTTGATTACTAACGATGTTAAAAAGTTTTGGTAATCCGAGATTAACTTACACTCAACGTTTCTAAAAATTAAGCAAACAGAAGTTAAAAGAGATACCGGAAACTATTTGTGCCAGACTTAGTCATTTTTTATTACTTCCTAAGTATAAAGCGAATGAAACACAATTAATGCAATTATCTCCAATAAAATGATGTCTTGATCTTAAATTTAGCCATCATTAAGTTCTAAATACAAGAACTTAGTAGGACATTGAACTCCATTAGCAGAAGCGGAGAGACTTAAACACATTTCCAGTCGAGAATGTCAATTTTTTAGTTTTTATTGTAAAATTTTCGCAAAAAAATGAGGATATACAAAGCTAAAGATAGTGATTTGATATACGTAAATAAAGCGCCATCCTAAGAGTTGGATTTCATGTTATATATTGTCAGACAATCATAATATGACTCAGGATATTTCACGTAAATGAATTTAACTAGACGGTAAAATGCCAGTAGGTTATAATCGTAAGAGTAAAACGAGTGTCACATAATTTTCCAATGTAGTGTTAACAACTAATATTCTGGTTAAAATATTGTAATCTGCAGAATAATTTATTTAATGAAATAAGAGACGTTTAAAATCAGATAATACGACCCAAATTTGGCTGATATTTCAATTTAATTTCAGATAATGCAATATGAATAAGACAAAACGTGATTTAATTTGCGAAAACTTTAATATTGCAGTTTTACACCAATATACGTAGTCAATAACTTTTAAACCCTATTTACTTTGCTAAAGCATTATGTGGTGATCCTTTAGGCTGGTTTTACTATCCTCGCAGAGCTTTTGTTGAAATGCACTGCGGTCAATTGAATGGCGTTTGTTGATTTTTAATCTCGGCCATTATCGAAGCATTTGATTCCTCTAATCTTGACGCTCCAGTTAACAATGTAAGCTCGATTTGTTGATCGACCTTTGAGGTTGTTTTTTGAATTGCACCTTAGTAATGGAACAATTTCATAATCATTTGCTAAAGTTTAGATTTTTTTCCAAGCTAGACTTTTTTTAAAATAATTCATATGTCTAAACATCTACAATGTCACATCCTATTGTTTTTGCATTCGTTTTAATTCCGTTTAATTATTCTTTACCTTTTAAAGGGAACCCAGTTCTGATGTGACTGCACCCACTGAAGCAGCCAGACCACCACCAACTAATAAAAGATTCCAGCAGACCCAGGCTCAAGTTAATGAAGTTGTTGATATTATGCGTGTAAACATGGAGAAGGTACTCGAAAGGGATGCAAAACTCGCGCAACTAGACGATCGAGCAGGTGAGCATTTCCTAAAAACATTGTCATTAATTGTAATGTGCAATTGAACGAAAATGTAATTTGTTAATTTAATAAATTTGCTTCTGAACCTTTTTCCTGTTAATTTGCTTACCTTGATCATGAGTTGTTTAGCAAAATATTAAAAACCAAGGTTTGATTGCAATCTTCGAACCCTTCTTGTCTGCACGTAGTAATTTCTCTAACCCCTGTATTCATTCCCACGCCCAGCTGCTTCAAAAGTTGATCTCAATTTCTGTTCTCTTAAATTGATTTTAATTTTGTTAGCACATTGGTGCTTTATGCTTATATTCCGGGAAAAAAACTGTAGTTGTCACTTTTATAGTATTTTACATTTGCCTAGACTTCGTTATACCTATTTGGCATCCTCCTGTTTGCATTAGCCGATAAAAAAGGATATCCTAATCGTTTAAACTGTATCAAGATCACATGGCCCAAATTTTAGTAACACTGAGTGCAAATAATTTTTCTCACTAATCTCATGTCAAGTGTACTATTATTCTTTGAAGGCGAGTTAGCCTTTGCATCGAGTTAAATTAATAATTTTTTATCCTCGTTTTTCCTTTTCTTTCAAAGATGCCCTCCAGGCAGGAGCGTCTCAATTTGAGGCAAGCGCTGGAAAGCTCAAAAACAAATATTGGTGGAAAAATATGAAGGTTAGTCCCCTATTATGATTTTTTTATCTTTAAGCGTCTTTGACGGTAAAGCTAATTATCTGCAGCATTTGACGTCTTCCAGATCCGCCATTGCTTCTAATGTAGGGGCAAAGTAAATCGCTTACACAAAAACTATAAAAGATCTTAATGTATGAAGTCAGCTATTCGCGGTAATCTTAGTCTACTTGTTAGTAAAATTAAAGACGGTTCTTTCCTTTCAATATAACTTTGTTTCTAGTCAGTTTTACACGATTAACTTCGACTGGCTGGCTTTAAAATTGAGAATCTCTCATAAAATTTTACCTGTTTCCATTTTCTGTTGACCCTGTGACTGTTGTGAAGTGTGTGCCTCCGTATGATGGATTGGATAACGATTAATTAGTTGCATACCTTCAAGACTCTCAACACGTAAAATTTAATATTCTGACTACTTTGATTGCGCAATTTTTTTTTATCAGAATCGTTTTACGTTTGATTTTCTAGATGACACTTGCTTTGGGCATTGTCGGTCTTATTCTTGTCATCGCTCTTGGCTGTGAGTTTAATTTTTGCCTTAATAACCCAATCTTTCGCTACATTAATTCATGTTTTGCACAAATTGCTTTCGACGCGATTAATTCTGTGATTGATTTTTACAATGTTGGCTGATTTGATAGTGTCCTATTCCTAATTATCCTAACATGCATCTAAGGCTTTGGCTAAATTATATTCATTTCAGTCAATTTCTCAGATTTATAGTAAACATGGAATGTACGAGTAAAGGCGTAAGATAAAATCTCTCATCACGGGTTCCAACTTCTATTAATTTACCTAATTTAAACTGCTTGAATTTTCGAGAAGAACTTTACAAGTTTGAGATAAATAAAGCTACCGGTTCATGCCGACGGTAACACGTTTCATATCTGCCGTGTATACTATTGAAGGGCTTCATATTCACAGCTTTGCCATAGTTCGCGACCTCTAATTTCGTATCGGTTGTTTTTTCTTCCAACAATCCTCAGAAATCTGGCAGTGTTGAAGGTGGCAATTTGTAGTTCCTGGGGATTGGATAGCTGTCAATTGCAAAAAATTCCTCTAAGAGTTCCACATATCAAGGTCGAATTCTTCAAACTAAAGATGAGTCTTTTCAATAGATTGGCTACTACCCTAGCGGACTTGTTTTAAATTATTTTGCATTTTCGTAGGAATTAACCAACGTTTTCATGAGCAGTAGATTAATTTTCCTGTCAAGGCGACTTACCGCATCGGTTCTTCATTAAACGACTCTAACAATTTTTCGATACTCTGAGCTTCAGTTGTGACGCAGCGTTTTGGTTCGAATCTCTTCCATTTATCTTATTGACGTGCATTTTAGAACACTCCTGTTAATGCAGTTGGCATGCAAGCACAAGAATGGGCTCTTTTGGACAGTGGAAAAAGGGATCATTATTGGTTCAAAAATTATCAGAAAGTTGAAATATGTTTCACATTTGTCGTCTTCGCCGGACGTTATTGCGTTGGCTTAGGAGCGTGGAATAGTCCGTCAATCGATTAGACCTGTAGTGAATGAAGTTGTAAACCAGAGGAAGCTTTAAACGAGTTAAATCCAGCGAGCCAAGAGCACAAGCGAAGTGCTGTTCTGTTTGTGATTTTTCGTCATGGTGCTTACGCTCTTTACCATACTTGCCAACCGCCATCGTCGCTGACGACAGGTGCTTCGTCTGCTCTCCGATTAGAACTGGTTTTCTTTTAAATTTTGTGCGATTCGGCTGCTTGCCGTACCCAGTGTTTGCCCATCGTAATAAGCATTGGTTTAAGTTTTTCGGATGGTTCTAAACGACAATTGGTGTGTACCCTGCTAATTTGGGGAAATACATTCCCGTGGTAAGGAGATCACCAAGTGCTCTTCGATCCACTGATAAAGCTGCCATTATTGACACATAGCGTGTACAATGTTAGTTAGGTTTAAAGTCTCAGGCGTCGGTGCCGTCTTCAAAGGTTGATGGCTATTAAATTCCCAAAACCCGTTTCAGTCACTTAATGTTACGTTCGACAAAGTCAATTTAAGCAGAAGTTAAAAGCGTTTTACTAGTCATTGTATTCACGTCGATCTGAATAACTAGACTTCCTATTTAGGTGTCATGCCTCAGACCACAAATCGTGTGAAACGACATTAATTTACTCAGACTACTATGCTAACCGACATCTGGTTGGAGTGAATGAAAGCTTGCATCCTGCGTAAACTTCTACGACCTTGTCCAAACCCCTAAACGTGTTTTCTAATCTGCAAGTCTCCTTGCTCTGCTATATTAGGTGTGCTGTTGTTTTAAATTATCTAGGGTATATTTTTGGCGGAAAGTAAGTTTTCGTGTGTCTACATGTCGTCTCACTGTCGTACTCGCTGGCTGACTGTTATTTCATGGCCTCCTTTTTACTCCGTTAATCTGATTGGTTCCCTCACTTAACAATTTCAGGTGTCTTATTGATTGGCCGTTTCCGTTCTCGCAAACGAGCTCTTTCTTTAATCTTGCAACAGACAAAATTCGCTTTCGGTCATTCAGGGAATAGATTGGGAATTTAGTTTATCTGACATGACATGCTCAAGTAATTTGGCAATCATGTTTGATGCTTCCCTGATGCCCTTTTACAACTTTGTTTCAAAAGGGTTTGTGTTCTCTACATTATTAAGTGGGCTGAGAAAATAACAAACGATGTAAATTGCTGCAATTTTCTTCATTGCGACGTTTTACATTCAATATTTTAATCCGTTTTCGCCACGTTTCGTGATCTTTGTTGTACGAAACCGTATCGTTTGGAGCAAATCCAATCAAAATAGGGTGTCTATCCTACTCTTCATTTTTGGAAAAGAAATTAGAAAAGCAGAAACTAAATCGGGGGCGTAGAGTGTGTGGGATGAAGTTATCCTGCGGAATTCCCCAAAGCTGTCTCGTGATTGGCTTGAAAATTGGCTTGCCCGTTATCTTGTTATTATTTATCTGGCTGGTTTGATGGTCTTGTGCCGCCGCCTCTAAGTCGGCTAACCTGCTATAGCTGGGTTCGAGAGTTATACAAATGTATCGAGGTACGCTAATTTCAGGACGTTTTAAATTCAAAATCATCTGCGTATGCCACACGTCGAAATTAATTAAATCTCTATGTATCCGATTGCCTGTTTGTTGGTCACCATAACCAAAGCACAATGCTTCAGGCCTTCAAGAACTGACAGGCTGATTGTTCCCGATTTTCGAGTAGCATCAAGGTAATCAAGAAGTAGCGGATATTTTCTAATTTTTCCTACTTTATTGTCTATCAAAGCGATCTTGGTGGGGGTGTGTTATTTCCCTAAGCATGAATTAGCCCTCAAAGTAAATTATCATTTCTAACGACCCCTCTTAATGTGCCATATGACAACTGTTCATATGAATTATTGTCTATGTTAAGGCTCCCAAAGTTTGATTGCCATGACGGCTTTATCTGTTAACTTGGAAGGTCTTTACGTTGGTAGCCCCAGAAACTCCGAAGTTTTTTCCAACTTTTCTCCTTCGTGCATCTTCCAGAAGCAGGTACTTTAATTGCGTGTTAGTAGCACAGAGCATTCTGGAGATGAGAAAAGGAGGTAGAAAGGCGTCAAGTGTACATGCAACAACGCAAAAATGAAGTTGTCAATTAAACAATCCGCAAATGCTTCTTTTCGAATATTTCGTTGTGGGGTTTAAACACCAAGTCGCACTTGTTTTTATGTGATTGTTGCCCCTTAAGGCATAAACTTTCATTTATGCTATCACAGTCCACTTGCAGCCCCACGTTCCGTCGGTACTTTTAACGATGCCATGTCCTGGGTTTATATAATGTATCTGCATTCAAAATCCCTAGACTTGTTAAATTTGGTTGTTTATGCTTGTTTTGTTGTTGTCTAATTATGTTTTTTTTTCGCTTGCTACCTTAATCCACGTATCATCCTTCTTCCATTGTTTAAATGTTAATATTTAATTGCATGAGATTCTGTTACTGTAGCTGTCTTCGTTGTCTCACAAATATCTACTAGGCTTGAGCTGATACTTCTGATTTCTAATTCGTCGGTTTGACTCTTCTTTCTGCCCAGATAATAACATCCGATTGTATTTTAGACTAGCGGTTGTCTACCATTGTGTTCACCTTGTTCAGGGCTACAATGGCGTATTCAGGCCACTGAAATTAGAAGTCATGTCGGCATCATTACGTGGGCTTTCTGCTAAGCCAATCACGTGACAACCACACGTGTTTGCGGCATATTGTTCCACACTTAAGGTGGGAGCAGTGCTATTCAATTGTGGATTCCTAGGCTAGAGGAGATAACCTAGTGGGGTTTGCGCTTTCCTGTGAAAAATCCACATTTACCGTGACGCAGGAGCCCTTGTTCCACGAGAGCTAAGCCGTCTTCTTCCTCAGACAATGCCGCGCTGAATGTCTGTCCAGCTAAAGACTGCTTCGGTCCCATCCAAACCGACTGTCTTGGACCTGCATTGATCGGTCCAAGTTCAAACACAACTACTATCCGGGTGGTTGGATTGATAAAAATAAAACAGACCGCACAAGTTTTTTTTCACAACACAATATAGTTTCGACTGGAGGCGCCTCTCTTTTGTTAATGTTGCCACTTGTTTGTGCATGGTTTTGTGAAGTCAGCAGTTTTTGATACAAAGCTCTCCAAGGCATCGTGTGTGTGTGGCAACTCAGAGCAATCGCTTACCTTGTGTTTCACACCTTCATCGGTGCAACAGGAATTGCTTTGTGTTTCCCTCAATCTTGGACAAAACAAACTGGCGGGATCCAGTTCCCGTGGATCTTAAATGATTCAGAAACACAAGACGCCCGATTCACAATGTTTCCGTTTGAACAGTTTTTTTTGATGAAACTGAATTTTTAAGCACTAAAAGACTATTATGTCATCTTACAAATTCACGGATTTATGCAAAGGTCCTGACTAACTAGTCAAGGGCAATGTGATGGATTTGTTTGTCCGCCTCAACATAGTACTGCATGGAGACCTCAATTGAGCGAGTAGGCAAGCCGAGCACCTAACGAACACAACTGGCTCATGTTATTTTTCGCATTGCCTTTTTTAGGGATTAAACTTCGAGAAGGTGTCTGTCTATCCTCCACATAGTTTCTAGTCTGAGCTCAATCACTGCCGGATTTTTAACTTTTCGTAAAAAGTTATAGTGGAGTGACTTTTTTCCTGGAAATACACCTTATCGACAATGACTATGAAGGCGAGCATTGTGCACGTGATCTGTGAAACTTTACGAGGGCAATGTCTGTGTCACCTCTCGCATTTACTGTACGAGCTTGTCGGCGCACGTAATCTCTGCATCCCCCTAATCCTGCTCTTTGATCCTTGTCCGACAGATGAGCATTTGCTTCACTCCTAAACCTTGCAATCTTTAAGTCACTCAATGTTAAACCGTTGTTTCCGAGGTGTCAGCTCCAGCCTGCGTATTGTAGGACGGGTTCTTGTAACCCCGGTCTCTGAGCAAGGATCCAGGGTTATTCTAAGAACACTGTGGAGGCATCATCCAGGGCACTGAGGGTCAGAGGTAAAGCGTGTATTCTATTTTCCAGGACCGAGGCCGCAGAACAACCGTCAACGCCGATGCCCGCGTCTATTAACGAAATAGAGGTTCAACCAAGTGGAGGTACGGATCAGTCCGCCGCAGAACATCGATCGTCACCGCCTAATCAAATACCTGCTCCTTAGCCGCCGGCCACTTCTACCGACCATTTATTTCACATTTCTGCATTCCTGGCCTGAATTATTTACGTTATGCATCGACCATTTCCGGAAAGACAACTAGCTCAGCGCCTCCATGCCCCCCCCCCCCACCTTCTTAACCTCCTTTCTCTTCACCTACGTCTGACCACGCTATTATCCCTTTGACAGCCATGTCTCTCCGACCTTGTTCTCTGTATAACGAAAAAATCTGTTGTGTCCATATTATTTATTGGAAGAAACGATGTCAACGTGCATGCTGCTCACCACAAACCTTCTTCTATACCGTTGCCCACGATAACGTTTGGTGTTTAAATGAAAATAAGTAGTCGTTTACATTTTTAACCAGTTTTGAGCCAAGCTTTCTGGACAAAACCAAGCAAGACATTCAGTGCATCGGTTTGCATCACGGTCCTGTGGTTATTTCCCTCATGCCGAAATTCTTGTTTGGTCACTTTCAAACTCAGGGGTGGATGGACCCTCATGCGTGCGTTCCAAAACCCTCAAAAATGTGCGTGGAATTACTTTGATGTGTCAGGTTACCTGACAACTTTTTGTTCGATCCTATATAGTTTCCACGTAATTTTGGCAACCCGCGATGTCAAATCGAATTTTAAACTGCGGCCTAAGAACGCATTGGTAGGAAGCGAGGTCAGAACTTGTTATTATCACTTTTGAGTACCACGTCGGGGTTTTAAAATAAGCAAGATCTGTTGGCTTTTTCTAGGCGTTACCATTCCCGATCCAACTTACGCCGTGACCCCTCAAACCTCTGAATCGGCAATAGAAGGCGTTTTCCTTTTCAGTTGCAAGTCCTGGATCACCTAATTTAAAAGACCTCGGAAGCCGCATCGTGGTTTACTGGAACCTTTCATCCGAGTGTCGTTGGCTCTTAGCTTCGAAAATTGCCCTTGTCAGTTTTCGATATGCCACCGAAAAGAGTCGGCTTTCAAGGGCACGAACTACTATTTCCAGAGTGGCATCCTTGACCACCTTCAGTCAATAGTGGTGTGTCTCGTGCTTTTATTAATATGTCTCACTGATGAGCTGCGACACGACCAAAAAAGGAAAAACAGATAAGTAGAAAATTGCAAAAAGCCCCTCCCTAGACTATTGCTACTGAAATAGGTACCTCATCATTCGTTTCCTTGTGATAGCTCTCTTGCTATTTTCTAATCTGTAGGGTATTCGCAAATGCTATACCCTAATTTAATTATTCTTTTATTGAAAGTGTGGGGCTTTGGTGCAATTTTTAGACACGAAAAGCATTCATTCACCAGCCTGTCTTCATTGTGCTCTTTATGCTCAAATAAGGCAAGCTGAATCAGAAGTAGACGTGTCGATTGTGGCTTTCAAACAACTAAACCACGCATTAAAACTTAAGACATCGCTTGTAAATATGTTCTGTTTCGTTTGAATCTCGGCAAACCTAACTTTTATAGAACTAGTGCTGCTGATGTTTAGGCTTTCGTGGAATGTTGTGCATTTAGTAACGGCGTAGTGCGTTATGTCTAGATGCGCGTAGTATCCAGCCTCCAACTGAGGAGGATACTCACTCTGTAAAATTGACGCGGTTACACAACGGCAATCGCTGGAAAGCTATCCAGACCACATTTCACCTCGATATCCATTTAACCACGCATACATTTGAGTCTAAAGTCGATGTGGTGATGGACATTGCTTTGTAATGTGCGTTTGTGTGAATATCGTTCAGTCGGGTGCCGCGGTGCCTTCAAACGGTGATTTTTTGGAATGTGGTTTACAATTTGTGTTTGTATTTGGAAGACGCTTCTCTCATCGAAAACAGAAGTGACTAGTTTCCAGTTTATGTACGACATAAGTATTAAGTCGAATATGAAAACTATGAACATCAGACCGTATGGACTAATTTCTTTTACAAACTCTAGTTGAAAGGACGCAAATTCACAAAACGTCACAACAAGGCAGCAATGGTGATATTTTTTTAAGATACTTGGACACATTTATGCATCAGATTCATGTGTCCGCATGTCCACTTGGAGCCTCAGTGTTACATGACACACAAAACTTGCATTTACATCCCATAATGTATCGATTCGTCGCTCATAGGGTGAATGCTGGAACGCGCGATCGTTCCAAAGTTGTGCATTGTCCAACCGCTGATGGTTAATCAAGTTCCTAGTCCCCATCATGATGGCGTGGCGGTGAATTCCGGTATTGTGGAGCCGTCATGGGATTGGATAGCGCGCCAGTGCCTAAGAGTTAATCCGATCATGTGTCGCCTATCTCTACTGTTGAACAGCATACAAACCAACACGAGATCGGGATAGCCTCAATAAAACTAAATAAAACTCGTATTTACCCAGGTTGTATTGCACATCTGTCAGCAATAAACATTGTCCCCTCTATCCCTCGACACTCACACGTAAGATGGGCGTGCTCTTTGTTTATACTTTAGGTACTAGTCATTTGCATGATGAATTTTATAAATCAATTACTTTTCTCGATTACTAAGCAGAACCCGATTGGCAAATGTTTCGTAGCCTAATGGCATTTTCCCCTCTGATACTGGAACAAAAATCCCCATTTTCTTAACCAAGTACAATTTTTTTAGTTTTGTTTACTTTTAAAGTGCTGCAATACAGTTTATTTATCAGAGTGATTAAAGACGCCCAACGTTACTCATCCTCAAAAGTTCGAAATTTACGCCAATATACTGCCAGTTCAAAAACCCAACCGGTATGGATGACCCCGCTTTTGCTATTTTCAGTCGGTAATTAGTGGCCTATTTAAAATTGCTTTCACAAATAATCAATGTTTAACTTCCATACCTCGTGTATGATCAAGAGGGTTTATTGTAACACCGTCAGTTATATAATTTGAAAACGCTGGCAAAACACTTACAAAGTCACTTCGTCCCAAGGCAATCATATGACGACACCCGAATCCGGTATAGTGGGTGTGAACACATCTATCTGTGGACTCACGTTCCCCGTGATAGTCTGCAAGAATTACCAATATTAGCATTAACTTTGATTACAAAAAGGCGTTAAATGTTACTCCGACATGATCAGATATGGCATTACAGGTATTAACTACTAAATACAAAACTGAGTTTAGACGCTGGAGTTATCAGTGGTTTGCATTTAGTGAGTCTTTTTAAGTCGGGTTAGGTTATGCTGAAACCCGATAAGATACCCAGGCCTAGAAGTGAGTGGTACGAGTGCTGGAATTAGGTGGCGGCAGTGTATTGTGCCCATGAGAACCCAAACATAAGTAAATCTAAATCACAGGTTTAATATTTCTGGTTTTGGTCAGTCATATCCCATGATCAGCTAAGACTCTGAATAGTTGTGGCTAAAAAAGGCACACATCATCAAAAATGGCTGAAACGTAGGAGGCTAAAATTCGATTGGTAGAGACGTTTACTAAGGACTGTTAGGGCTTACCTGAGAATGTTAGCCTAAAGGGTAAAAATCCTGTCTTATCTAGTTTGCTAACAATTATCTAACGCCAAATCCATTTGGAACAAAATAATTGGCCAACGACTAAACATGTTGACAAAAGTAGGAAATGGTCGAGGCTTGTTTGGAATGCTTTTAATATGCGGACAAATTTTGGTAATAACGATTTTTTTTAAAAATAACGGCTGTAAAATCAATTATTTTGGCCCTCTTATAGTTTGACATAGTCCTTTGGGTTTATTGTCCACTGCTGCCCTATTTTAATGGTGAAGTCACGTGTGTCATTTTGTTATTACACTGACACTTCTAACTTCTTGCCTGTCTAATTTGTTGCCCTCAATTAATGCCCCTTGCTATAAAACCTTACTAAGAAAACGCTGACGAGCGTCTGCGTCCAGCCATTTAATTCACGCAATAAGCTCCTCCCCTGCAATTTCTCATCCCGTTTTAAAATAATCAGACATAGGTCATGTAGAACCTCGTTTCGTTAAACCCCTGACAAAGGATAGACAGGCGGAACGTTAGAACAGAGGCCCATTGCGGTAGGAGACTTTGCCATTGGACGCCAGCTACACGACACTCATTTGAATTCACATCCCAGCCTACTCCTAACGCCATTAGCCCTGATTGAGTTTGGTGACAGTCTATCTGATTCAGCCATTGATTCTATTACCGCGGAGTTGCTACCTTTCCACTTTTTCAAGTTAAAATCCCCTCCTTTTTGTATCGCCTTCAACAATATGGAAAGCCGTGTTGCTTCAGCTTCATTTTTGACACTTAGGAAGCAGTCATCCACACAGACATCGACCCGCATTTTCGACTTCATCTTTATCGTAATTATTTGCAATCAGCCTTTCGTTTAACAAAGCACAGCCTGGAGAAGAGGTGTCTCCAATCAGATAAACTGTCATGCGACATTCACTTAATGGTTGCGATAGTTCACCGTTAGGTCACCACAAAACCCTGAAACGTCTTGGTTTTCGTTTGGTACACGCACTTGGTGAAACATGGTTTCAAGATCAGCCATGCCGATTACCTTTTCCTGCCAGAATCTTACTAGTACTGCTACAAGTGAGTTCTCTAAATCGTGTCGCGATACAAATCGTTCGTTTGGGAAGGTCCACAGAACTTGGCTGCAAAATCGAAAACCATTCGCACTCTATAAGCTTTTTGCTGGATGAAAGAGAGGGTAATAATGAAGGTACCAACAATTGTCATTGCTTCTACTTCTTCTGTATATCCTTTACTTTGCACAGTAATCGAGCACCGGTAGTTTGGGCTTAGCTTGGATGTATGATCAATCTGTCATAATGGAGCCGGTAGGTTTTTGCTTTTATTTTTACAATGCTTTTAAGGAAAGGGAACCGGAGAGAAACGATGGGAAATTTGAACGGCAGCACAAGTACAGGACTCCTCGCGAAAGGTACTGCCAGAATTCCTGCAATGTCACAGGTCAACAGTTTGGCATCGAGGTTCTAACCGTTAGTTGTATGAGATGTAAACAATAGAGTCATCTCAAAACAAACAGAACTTTCCCTTCATTTGGATATTAACCATTATTTTTACTTATCATGTAGACATGGCGCTGTTCGCTCCAGATTAATGGATGAGCGACACGATTAGGTGCAGCCAGCCAGATTATGGTCACCTTTCTCCACTGGGGTACCCTGTGTGCGTTTATCATAATAGTCTTTCAGGAGTTAGTGGGCTAGGGCTAGTTGCGATCTGGCTGTCTCGGAGGAGCAGCTTGTGGCTTGCCGTTTATAGGAAGCGCTTCATGTGTCCTAACCCAGCTGGTTAAATAGGGAGTCCTGTTCGAATGCGATTTTTTGGTAGCAGTTACCACGCAGGCCTCACATTACTGACTCCCATCATATTCCCGTAAGACGGCAAATCCCACCTTTGCCGGTGTACAAAATTCTGCAGAAGTAACCCGAAAAACATGAATCCACTTTATCACTAAAAACGAATCACCAGAACATGCGATGAATACACATAACTAAACGAGAGCCACCTTGGCAATACTGATTTCAACTTCCTCGGTACAAGATCGCAGAATCGATGAATGAAAAGGTGCTTAAGCTTATTATTTATTTTTAAATTCCCCTGTCACTCCAAGACTGGACAAACTGACACTTCTGCTTCAGTTCGTTTAATGTGAGGTTAAACTAATCTAAGAGTTGGAGTCGAGTTTTTTCTTTGCTTACTCTCCTTCATTTGCACTTCTCGATTGTCACTGGCACTAGAACCCTCTAATTATGTTCTGCAGTTGACTCGGTTCTTGTAATCAACGGTCATTTCCTTCGTGTACTTAAGCGCACCCCTTGCACACTATGACCCAATTACTTCCAAATCAGTTCATTCGAAATCCAGTGAAAAGGCAGATATGGATGTGTCTAATCACATTGTCGGCCATGGACGGCAGTCACCACACGTGAAGTACGCATTCTGTTGTCTAAGGCCTCCTTTATATGCAATTTCCATCCAAAAGTCCTCTGTCTAGTTAACCTTACAGGTAGTTCCACAAAGTACAGGTGAAGTCAATAGTGTGTGGTCTCTTATTACGTTCACTAGCAGATGTTTAGACAATCAGACGGTTAGTCGGCGAATTGGCGGGTATTGCCAGTTGAAGAGGTTAATTAAAACACATCTTACTGGAATCATTTTGATTGACCAGCATGTCAGAAATGGGCAATAATGCTTTTAGTTAAGATGGAAAACCGGATCCCAGGAATGCCACAGACAAAAAATCAACAATCAACACCTAAAACGCGTATTCATTGTAAAACCACTTTGCCGAGCAGACAATGAGAGCAAGATACGTCTTGGATCTCGGGAGAAATTGGACACGACGTCCAGTACCATTCAACAGGTTCGAGGGAAGACTATCCCAGGCTTGAATGACAAAATTTTGTGCATAATTTGAAAACAGTTGGATTGTATAGGTCGCCCTTGTTCGTAGCCAATAAAAATCCACTAGATGCACTTTTCTAGAACTTTGCATCTCTCAAAGACCAATTAGAAAGTGTGGTGCAATATCCGATTGCGGTTGTTTCACTCATAACTGCTCCACTCACTGATTAATGATGATCATGACCACTGTGACGAAGCCTCCCGATATCTCAGCGATTCTCTACGAAGAATGGCATTTACCCCGAGAACATTATTCGGGTGTGCTGCGCTAAAATGACCCAGGGCTATTCAGTTACTTGATGCATAAAGTTTTTCGCACAATGATAAAATGAGGACCTGAGTCAAATTGTGTACTACTGCGCTCTTCATGGAACGCTGCGGGTATTTCAGGTAACTATTCCAATTGAATATTACATGATGCTATCTTACGTGAGTTAGATTTAACTACGCACAATCTGAACGCTTATTAATCTGACCATTCAGACAATGCCTTTTGACTGACAACTTTTCCCCAGCCCTGTATTTTAGTCACCAACTGCACGCTCACTTATGCTGTCAGTAAAGTACTTTTGTGAAGCACAACAAAACTGCGACCTCAACTTTGCTGGTGGCGTAAAGGAGCATAGCTTATTACTCGATGAAAGGAACCCCGTGTCTTGCATTGCGCCTATTCTAATCTCCAACAAGTTAGGATGCCCCCCAGCAAAAAGTGTGGCGGGTCAACAATTTTTCGTTTGTTTCGAGGTTGGTTCATCGATGCTGCATTCGTCGGTATCACATGATAAGTTTCTGATACAATAAGTAGTTAAACTTGCCCTCCGTGCGGATTGAAACTTCGAAACAGTGCTCCTATTCGTAAATCGAAGTGCATTAATAATGAAAAGCCCTCCATAGCGTTCAGACAATGCATTACGGTCGCCCGGAGCCAACTTCATGCGGATTCCTACCATTACCTCGGAACTAAATGTAATCTAAACATCCTTAGAATTCTAAGGAATCTTTTTTTTTCAAAAACAAAGTGCAACACTACTCTTTACACCTCTGCTTGGAAAAATTCCCACCAACAAATACTCCTAAGGTCATCGAAAATTAAATTTCCGTCCTTTCCAAAAAATCGCGAGGTGTCCGATGATTAACCAAAACTACCTATCAAGATTCTATGATGAGTAACCAAGGAAAGTAGTGGCACCGTTTGACAAGACTGACCCCATAATTGGTTGGTATTTTTGGTTTCCACAGAACACAGAATTCTGAACATGGGATTTACCGGAAGGATTAGCGGAGGCACGTGCTTCCCGGCAAATCCTGAAATGCATTTCGCGACAGTTTTCCATACCATGTTATAAAGCCATTCCCCACATGCCGACTTCGACCAATGCACACACTTCCCTCCTAGTAGTCGAAATATTGATAGAGGCAGGTCACGGCACACCACGCGGTTGTAGAAACCAATCATTATATGCTGTTGAACTCTGGTCATGTCTAGTGAAGGTAATTAATAATCATTGCCATTTATATCAGCAGGAATTTGTGGACATTACACAACCACTATACGTGCACACGCAAAATTAGCTTAGAATCCCAATATTTAAAGGCATCACGAACCGAGATTCGGTTGACAGTCGTGAAACTTCGGTTTAGCGTCCATTTAAAGTAAAATTGAACAAAACAGATGCTTGAAAATAACATTCCTATATAAAGGATTCCAAAATAACCAAAACATAAGAATTTCACATGTCAGTGTCAATTTCTTGGGCTGCTTGCCTTAGCTTTTCTTTTGAGAGATACTGGAAGCCGACACCTGTTCGACGGAATTCTGCGCGTCTTTGAAGGTACTCTTCTTCAAACTTCTTTAACTGATCAGGGTCCTGTACTAACCTGGCGAGCAATAACAAGAGTGCTGGTTATTATTAAATATTTTATACTAATTTAAAATATTCCCAATGAAGTATACTTCAAAATACATTGAAGCGCATTATAACAAGTGGTTAAAATAAAACAGAAGCCTAGCCCTGTTTTAGGATTTTGCTCCCACAGCCAAAGTTTACGGGAACGATTATAAAAATCCTATGAGGCGAAAACACGAAAATTCCCTCTCGAAATAAAAATTTTGATGTGAGTTTAGTTATAAGAGAATTTTGGGAGCTCAGAAATTCTTGCAATTTTTAACACAAGATTTATATACTATGTCAGATGATTTATAAACCATATCAAAGCGGGACATTTTAGGGCATAAAGTAAAAAAATACGAAATGCCAACTCTTTATCTACACTTTTCAAACACTGGCAAAGCGAGGAACAAAGTGGACAATTATTTACTGATTCCAGGGGATAAATTCACTGAGATAACATCCCTTCCTAACTACTAGTGCAGACACTTCAAAACAAGTTCGAAATACTAGGAATCTACAGGGTGCAGAGGTGCTGAGCACACATTTCACATAACTACCCTTTGAAAGAAAGCCTAGTTCACATTAAATAGCAGTCGATATTGAAACTAGTTCACACCGACTCGAAATTACAATTTCGCAAGAGCGTGTGAGTTGGGCGCTGATAACGACTTGCAGTTACACCATACACTACCGAAGTCTCATCAACCTACGTGTTCTGGCAGTCGTTTACAAGGGCGAATTCCATTTTGCACTTGCGCGATGGCACCCAACTGTCCTTGTGGGCGCGAATACAGGTTCTCCAGTGACGCCACTCCTTCTCACAGAGATCGAACATGAGACGTTCCTGGACAAACTTTGAAAAGAGGGTGCCGCGCTCCGTGTCAGCTATTGTTTTATCATCTGGATCACCATAACCGACAGGACCACCTTTGTAACCTTTGTACACAGCCATTTGTAAACTAACAGAGGGTAAAGAATTTTGTACATAAAAATTTTAAAAATAGTTCAGAAGACAAAAAGGACCAAAATTTTTAAAGTCCGCATCGCTAGCACCGTTTAGAATTTTTTTCAGGACCTACGAAGTCTTATCACCATCAACCAATCGAAACACGGAACTCAAGCAATATTTGATGAAGCAATTAGTGTACCCTCTTAGTAAACACGGAAGTCCGGGATATCACTGCCCTCTACCTAGTCAGGACAGTCATGTTTACACTCCCTGCGACAACATAAGAAAATATAAAAAATGGAACTCCTTTACACCAAGAATGTGGGACAGGAACCTTACTTTGGTAGAACTATTCGAAAATACTGCTCCCAAAAATGCAGTAATCCGAGTAACAGTTTTAATTAAATCGACAATTGTACCACAGCTTATACAATCAACTGCACGTGTTAATTAAGATCAATTCGACAAAAAAATAGTGTTAGTGAAAAGGGAATTTTAACACACACCACTATGCCTCTGAGTACATGGTGAGGAAGTGATTATTATTCCTATGGTAGGGTGTAAATAAAAAAAACTAATCATCAAAATTAATCTAACAGAACGACTTTAAAATAGCTTTATTAAACTGCATTACGGTAAATGTTATTCCGATTTTGCACACGCATTTAATTTGCGAGCTAGAAATTATTTCATGCGCTACAATTAAAGTCATCTAAAATAATTACTTTAATTTTAATTGTTGGAAATTTATACTTCTAAAACATGGCACTGTGTTTTAATTTCATTCGGAAATACCTCAAAATACAAAAATAAAGTAATGAACATGAAGTATTTGAGCAGAACAGAATCGTCAAAATCACAATCGTATGTTGTGTATACAACCTACTTTTAGTTCTTCTGAAAGAAAAAAATTTTATGGTGACATAAAACATGCTACTTAAAACTTGCGCTAAAAGGGGAATAAAACAGAACAGTTTCATTTTTCAATAAAGAAGATAGATATATGAGCATCACTTTTGGACACTTTGATGAATAAATCTTTTTGGAAAAATAATGACCGTTAAAGACCCTTTATGCGTGAGGAAACCGTAACCCACTTCACACTTTAAAAAAAGCACTGAAACAATTTTTCACCTGAAATATGAAAAAATTGCCCTGGGCGTCGAAATCGCGGCAGTAGTTATTACAACACAGGCATACTGTAGCGTGCGAGCAGAAAGACGCCATCTTGACATCTAGTCGTTGGTCGAGAGCCAGTGGCGCGCCGTGGGGGCAGCATCACGTGACTTCCGGCTGCGAGGACCATTTAAGTTTCAAATGGAGCGCCAAAGCCCGAGTAACCAATCCCCTCACGAGATTGTCTTTCTATTTGTAGAATCCAGGCCGGAGCCAATGAGCGAACAGGGACAACCTGGACCGAGTATATAAGAACCCCATGTAAACAAGGGCTCTAGAACCCCGATACCGGAGATCCACGTTGATATTTTTGTACCAATAAACTTTCTATTCGTCCATACGCCTTCTGATCATGCCCAAGCACGCTACAATACCTCTGAAAATCAAACATTCTAGATAATTTAATGTATTCCATTTCCTACCATCCATTGGTTCATCTGCGCATTTTCATTAACTGCTATTGACTTAAGTGCTATCCTAGAGTGGCAGGACAGGTATTTAAAAAACATGTTTTTTTTAAAAAAAACGTCAATTTTCAAGGAAAACCAATTCAAAAAAGATTTTCTTGCAAAATTTGTGAGCACTTATATTTCCAATTTAGTGACTGTGACCAGATCCATTTTTCCATTTATGTGACACAAACAAATATCTAAAAGTAAAAACCATTAGCACCAATTTTTAAAACATGATGGCGCAAAAATCTACCCTGAATCTTTAAAGGTGCAAAAATGCAGTTCCTGCTTGTGAATTGGAAATCTTATTAAGATGTCTTTGTTGGGATTTCTTAATTTCAGTGATTTGTTATAATTCATTTCACGTTATGCAGTAAAATGATAACATATCAAATTCAGAAAAAGATTGCTACGTGTGCAGTTATAAGATAGTTGCCTCTTCATTTCGCGAGAGATCATAGTTATGTGTTCTAATTTTAATAATCCTAATAAATCTCGGGCTTACTCAGTCGAGTCACACAACCAATAACGACGCTGAAACCTTTTTTGTGGCTGCACAAAGGCATGCATCACTGATCAGTGGCTGATTTCGTAGGTAACTGCCGTGTCAGCGAAGAGATGGAAATGGTAATTTTGAATGATATGGAACGAATTAATTAGGATTAAATGAAAATGTCAGATTGAAGCTTTAATAAGTCTAGCTACTATATTTAGCATGAATTTTTTAATTAAATGATCCTAAAGGAATTTATAAAAAAAATTACTTGCAGAAGGGTTCTTTCTTTTGACATAAATTTGTAGTTATTACGCCTAATTTAAGTGCATTATCCGCTTAAAGCAATTTCAATATGTAATCAAGTATCGTAAAATAGCATGTTGCTTTAGTGTCAATTTAGTCCAAAAAAAAATTTGGAATATTATTGAGAAATTCTGTTGTTTTTCTGCTATTATGTAAACCAGATAAGGTTGAATTTTGAATGGCGCATTCTTTAACAAATTTAGGTCGTGAGTACCGCCCATTGAGTTTTCGCTTTTTATCCTCCAGACTATACCACAGTACGTCGCCTTTCTGTGCTCGTGCACTTTTCGATTAGTTGTGTAATTTTTTTGGAGGAATAGTTTTTGGGTACAATGTTTACTGCTTTCTATTTTTAAAGGAGACATCACATTTGTATTTTTGATATAACATTTGTCGACCTAACTTTTTTCTTGTCTAATTGGTTGCTTCCAATTAATGCCTCATGTTCTAAAACCGTATGTAAAAAGTTGTCAATCTTCGACGTTTTTATCAGTATTTTTCCTAAATTTAAGCCAAATGACTCCTATAAGTTTTGTGTTTAATTCAAATTTCACTGTCATCATTAATGTTTTGGACATTAATCATTGCACTTGTATTGCTATTTAGTCTACTTCAAAGGACTTTATGTGTTTTCATTTTGTCATTTTTTGGTTCTGGTGAAGTGTTTTATTATTATATGGTGGTGTATTGGCTTAATTATTCATCTTTCCCTTTTTCTTTGCTGCCAGGAAACTACAATGGAGTCGCATTGGCTTGTGTCGCCTTTAACTACATTTGACCAGCATTTTCGTATGCATATTTTAATGTGTAATCTACTTTTAGAAAATGACGAAGGCTCCTTTGAAGACTTTATGAAGCAAAAAATTTTAACATCATCTGATCAAGTCGTAAATCCCAGTAACAACTAATTTAACTTGCTAGATTCCACTTCTTACCGAAGACAGCCTTCCTCGTATTTCTGATGGCCATCTTGTCTGTTTTCAAGGCATGGTACAAGACATGTTTGATTCAGAACTCTACATGTCCTCGTACAAACACGTGGGTGTTGATGTTGTTAGTTCGACGCGTTATCGGGATGTGGAATATCTGAAGTTTGATGCAGCGCTTGATGAAAAAAGTATAACATTTGCATCAAGACAATCCTTCTATGTTTGCTCCTTACCTGGTGCATCCGACTGGTTTAAAATATCCTTTTCAAGTTTGCTGGAGCTGTCGACGCTACACTCTGCCCCTATTGGTGACACATCGAGCTGCTACATAAGCTTGTAATTATTAGGCTGTTACGATTTTCAATCCTATTTACTGCTGCAAGCCATCTAAATATAGTACATTTTCTCTGGGGCATGTAATAATGGCGATGTATTGTGCTACTAGTATTTAAATGAAAATCGACCGTGTGTCGAACATTCATTTTACCTCTTTAACTATCGTCTGCGAAGATATCATGCGATTGAAACTCTGCAAACCACACAACAACTGATTTTTTGAAGTTACGCAATGTTTTCCATAACTACCTGATTTTTTCTTGTAAACGCTTCTCTCCCTACCAACGTCCACCTACCTTCCACCACTCTTGGCGTTAAAAGGTCAGTCGGTAGGACCGACAGCAAAGAAAATATCCCAGTGAAAAAGTTTGCAGGGGAAATCGAAGAGTTAAAAGCAGAAGAAATCCAAGAAAAAACTGGTTCTAACCCTAGCGGAATTCTTCTGAGAGTACGTTTAGTGCTTTTTAATCTACGGAATCGGTTCGCCCATTTAATCAAATTTGGCTGTACATTTTTATATTTCAAGGTATACAACGAGAAAACAGCGGAGGTCCTTAAGCTGACAGATATCGTTATCGTTTTTGGGATTCTGGAACATGCAAGACTTGGCGGTGAGGAAACGGAATCAGAAGGCAATGGAAAAAAGACTAATTTGCCTCGAGTTCACGCCATTGTTGTGGAAAAGACTACCTTCCGAAGTCACCCATGTCTGCAAGATCAGTGTACGTTTGTCCGTAACGTTAACTCGTCCTAGCACGATTTGTAAAGTTGTTTGTTTTTGCAACAAATATGATTGTACCCTCTGCCCAAATGTCGACCCTGTAGAACACCCAACACTGAAGTTTGTGCCAGTTTTTATCTGGTGGAATTTGATTATATTATATATTATAACTCACGAAATAGGTTATTGCCACCAGCTGTAGTCGAGGTTTTAACTTTCTATGAACACAACTACTTCACTCAACCTGACTCGCTAGTTTTAGCAATTCTACAGCAATAATGAGGTGTGATAAACCAAATAGTTTTTGCCCTCTA
Source organism: Mesocestoides corti (assembly GCA_900604375.1). Lineage (NCBI taxonomy): Eukaryota > Metazoa > Platyhelminthes > Cestoda > Cyclophyllidea > Mesocestoididae > Mesocestoides > Mesocestoides corti. The sequence continues at coordinate 57,109 of UXSR01005337.1, read as the reverse complement.
ATTTGTTTCTGTTTTAAGCATACCGATATCTTCATATTTGTCCTTCCTTGTCATCGACGATACATAACATTGCCTTTGTGCCATTTCATTAATAATTATCATCAAGCCGTTGCCTCTAGTCCCATTCTATTTTCTTTCTAGGGAAGTTAATGGGAGACAATTTTGACATCCACTCTGGGAGAAATGCTACACTTTCTCTTTTAAAATCTGCTCTTAAGGGAGATGAGCTTGCTGCTGAGTATACCCTTCTTCATTTGTTGTCTACCAGGTAGTGAACTTTTGGGTATTTTCGATGCCTCCTAATAGCGACATAGTCAAAAGTATCTATACTGCGCATGTAACTGATCGACGTCTATTCAGTTACGTTGATTCGCTTTGTTTTTTAGGCTATCTTCATTTTCACTTACCCCGACACATTTGCTGCTTTCTGTAATTTGAGAAGTCCTTTCCTTGAATTGAAGACGCGATGGACTTCTCAGATTATTTTGTGGTTGAATTGCCGGTGACCGGAGCTAATAAATTAACCCCTTTTCCGCATATCACCACGGCTATTCGTAAGGGTTCTCGTGTAACATTTGACCTCAAGACCACCGGAATAATATAAAAGCAGACAATTGATGTTGACTGCGGATTTTGTCGAGCCCTTAGTACTTGTCTATAGTATCGTTAGGACCAAAATGAGTTTCGTATTTCGTTGTTGAGTGTCCTCTTGGTAGTGAAACTCGTGAGGCACAAAAGCTCTTTTAACTTGATGTGCCAAAGCAGGTTTCGATATGAGAAAACCGTCCAAGATGTCGATGTTATGCAAATCAACTCAGAAAACTCTGTAATTTTGTTGCTGCAGGTTATTTTGGAAAAGCTAGTTGCATGAGTTTGTTTTGAAAATTCATTGTCAGCTGAAGATCGACACGATTAATCAGCAAAAGCCCCTGGTTTTGTTACAGATTTAACTTTACTACAGGGTGTTTCAAGACATGGGATCCAATTTGGCTGGTGTGAAAAGGAACTAGTAGGCTTTGCGATGTCAATAAAAGAACATTTTAAGTAGCCAAGATCTGTTAGGATGAGTCGTTGATTTGCATTTCCATCTAGTGAGTAGTCGAAATTCTTAGGATTGTAACCGCTCTTCTGTCGTTTTCTGCTTTAACTTTTGCCGACAATCATTAGCCTATGTGACCGTCATTGTGCTGCGGCAGCCACATAATTTGACGTTGTACATGGAACGATGACAGTCTTGCGTTCCTCTCTACCATGGATCAAAACTCCCGCAAACACCTTTCGCTACACTTTTGTTATAACTGTTTGGCGTGACCGATCTTGTGAGAATTTTGGACAGTCACTACATTGTAAGAACTTTGAAGGTTGGACGTGTTTCTGGGATGTTCACACATTGTCGGCTCGTGTTTCGCAAGGCACTCCTGGTGTTTCGAAGATAAAATTTATCGACTTCATACCCTTTAAAGTGCGTTTTTTGCTTGTTTTTAGTGTTAAATCGGTTTCCGCTTTTCCCATGATGTTGCCACCGCTGAATATCTGTCGATGGAACCCATCGTTTACTGAGCATCTAGCCAGCACACTGTCGGACATTCTGCCCCAATTATCTACTCTTGAGGTTTCAATAGAATCCCTTAATACGGGACCCCCGCTCTTGCCTGTGCACAATGTCGCCAAGGGTGAACTCGAGCCTGGTCTACTGCAGCTCCCCTCTGGAAGTCAGGTGGGTTGATTTTCGTCTCAGGCACGGGTGGGCTTGTCGAATGATATTCATCCTATCCTAGTTCTGGCGAGGGCAGAGAATGCATTATGCTTAAATATTTGCACGTGAAGGCTTGTCTAAGTGTAAATTATGTGAACACGAGAAAATAAGTACTTTTTCGTGGCAGGTTCCACTATTTCTAGCCTTGAATTTTTTATGCATAGCAAAGGTTGACCCCGGTGAATTTTGCCCTCGGATCTAACGGCATTGAGAACTTGCCTCAACAGCGTGTAAGTGGCTGTCTTTTTGTTCTGCTCGCATAGATTCTCGCTGACGAGACGCGCATGTCAACCGGACAGCTAACCTCCGTTGGGGTACTCAACTGTCGGGTATTGACCACACTAGCGGTGCAGAGGAAGCTGATGTACGACTTTCAATTTTACACACGCGATTGGGAGGCCGATGTTCGTGTTCTCCTCCTCTCCTCCTCGTGTCCGTCGATAATCAAGCCTTCGCTTGTGCTGCCTTTGCAAAATGTTCTTGAGGAAGAGGCGAGATCAGTCCTTGATCCCCTATCACTTTCCTTGGTTAGACGCCTCTTGCTTCAGGCTGTTCCAGCAGAGGAAACAGATTACTCAATAGAATCAGAACTGCAACAGGTAAGTGGAAAGAGGTATACTTTACACGGTTAAATTTCGTACTTATCTGTAAAACGTCAGTCATTCAAGGTCGACAAGACCATCTCCTTTGTCCTCCCAGAATGTGGATATTTTGCTAAATTAACGCATCTGCACTTAGCTTTAGGACGTCTACTGTAGTCTGATTGTTAACGTAGCTAGGCTATGCTCTTCTGCAATAAACAGTGTAGTCAAAAGCGGGTTATCCGGCTCAACATTTCCGCCTGTCGTTTGTTGTCTCTTTGTAGTGAATAGGTAGCGAAATATCTTTGAACGAATGCATTAGATTACCGGGATACTTCCATTATACTATCATCAATCAGTGTGTGTGGTTCTGTTAGCGGCAGCCTAAAATGTCATCCTGCCTCGCGTTTTCTTACCTTTTGGGGAATCATCAATTAAGCATATTATTGCCGCTATTAATCCCCTTGTAGATTATTAACCAGGATTTCGTCAATTGGCGCAAGGATAATTCCACACACATTGAGGTTGATGATTTTGCAGTAATGCTAGTACTTCTGAAGTGAGTAGTTTATACTTTTTAATTCAATCTTGACACTTTCGCATGTATCTGTCTTGCTGTAATTGCTGCACTTTGTTCATTTATCGATTGGGTGTCGTCCCTAAAACTGGTGTGTGTGTGTGTGTGTGTGTTTGTTTAGTCACTTGTGTGAGCTAAGGCCCTTGAAACGCTTCTGGCCAGTGTACATTTTATCTGCTCTCGACCGACTTCCCACTGTAGATATGGAGGTACGATAGTGAATGAATTTAACAATTGCACTATGAGTCAAGTTATTCAAGTGACGAAGCAAATTGCGGTGGTTTTAACGCCATATATTCCGTAGGAGTCTGAATTTTCCAAGACTGGTGTTTATTTTACTTCAATGGCCTTCAAATAATAATCATTCACGGATGGCCGGGTTGCGTAAGGATGACGGTTGTGCATACAGACGAAGAACCGTAGCTTATTCCTTATTTCTATCTGATTTATTAGGGCTTTTTTCTAGGTAATTATTGAAATTGATTGTGGTCCGCTTTGGCTAGACAATAACCTACTCAGTTGACCATTAGCAATTTACATTTATCTCTCTATTCAAGATTTATTATCTAACGTTTAGGCTCTACGTGCTTAGTTGTGGACGAAGTATTCCCACCGTTGAAGACTGGAAAGCCATTGTGAAAATGGAAACGGAACGACGCAGACGCCTAAGGGAGATCTTTCGCGGCAACTGATTTTACTACTAATGTCACGATGTTCTCGTGCTCATTAAGTTGACCCGTTCCAATGAATCATAGTTTTCGTCTTCTTGTTCTTCTGAAATTTTCATCATGGAGTGTCTGAATGTAGCTTTGTTATAACTCTGGATTAATCATTTCAGATTCTCTGTCCTTTGTAAGGAACCAATTCCTTGGATAAATGTCTGGATTTTGTGATTTGTTCTAAGGACTTTTTATCTATTGTGTAACAGTTCTTCTACACACTGTGATGCGCAAAACATTCTCAGGTTTGTAAATCAAACGGGGAAAATTACATAAAAATAGCGCTAAATTACCGCTTGTTAGGTTTATCTGAATAATGCCAAACATCTGCAGTCTACTAATGCTCTGCTCTCGGTTAAAATGCGTACCATGAATGCGAACTGCAAAATTAACTGGAAATGCATAACTGCAAAAAAATGTAGTTGAGTTGTTGTGTTAGTGTCCTAACTTAAAAAGCAAGAAATGAGACAATTTTGCATACCTGTAAAGGCGTAATTGTGTCTCTCGAATGTATTGCAGATTGATGATGCGAAGTGTGGACGATGACTTGCTCCATATAATCAGGTCTACTCGTAACTTGAAAGATCCCAATTGGTTAAAAAAGGATTCGTAGTTGAGACATTATGTGGAATTTGAAAGAAATCAAAATGCAACTCTCGATAATGAAAGGCTACGTACTATTAGAAAACCAAATTCTTCTCAATGTAAATGGTACTCATTTTACTTAATTCGATAACGCCATTCACGTTAACATTACCCACCATTTCACGTTATCACAATGTTTTCTTCTGATAACTGTGTAGAGGATTGCATAATCTTTTCATTTAGCATTACCTTTGGCCAATTAAAATCATCTGAAATAAATGGATAAAAACGCACCCATTAGAAATCTAAAGGAAACAATTGTAACCGAATTTGTATCTGTATGTGTATCTAAAAAATTTCTTCAAATAATTACGTTGATAGAAGGTGCTGCTGGAGATTGTTTTCAGTCAATTATTGTGTAGCCTTCCATTTACAGAAATTGGTCAAAACTATATCCGTTCCTATCAATATATCAAATCAGAATGTATTTTACCAGTGCGCGGTAGTGTATTATGTTTAGACTAGCAATAAGCCATGAAAACGAATTTGTTGTTTGTATTTGCATATGCTAGAACGGAACTAACTTATAAAATGGACATAAATTATTTATTTTAATATGCCAATGAAAATTGCGGCAACTCTTATTACCCAATCGTTACCACCAGCATCTCATTCTTCTTTGAACCTCGTGGGTTTTAAGCCTGTATTTTCGGCTCACTTCCTAAGGTCAATTATTTGTTCGTTTTTATCCTTGCGTGAGTCATATAAAACGTTTCATTTTAACCTCTTGTTCTTAAAAATTTTTAAATAATCTTCATTTTTCGCTCTACAACGTCTTTAACAATAATCTTTTCTCGTCTTCTGCGTGCTATTTACTGCTCCTACCAATCCTGTTATTAAATTACTAAGTGCTTTTACTTTCTTCTTTAAACCTTTGATAAAAGTAGGTTTCTTTGAATCAATAGAATCTTTGTTTCACATGCTTTAACACAATCACTGCAATGTGGCATGAGTTCGAAATTTTTGTCTTTCATGTTTTATGGTACTTCAGAACCTTAATCTGTGTCTTTTTTGCACATATGACTTATCTCGAGGAAGCATTTTACCAATTTCGTTTTTTTTAACAATTTTATTAAGTGTTCCACACTTGCCCCCATTTTTATCTAATTATTTGCTGAAAATATTTAATGCCAACCAACTTCATTTTCATTTTAGATCCAAAACATCCTCCTAATCTACGTAATCAGTGAAAGTATTTATTAATGGTACTGACAAATTTATTTACAAACCGGCTTTTCTGTCTAGGCCTCAGATTTTGCGGACCCGTCTAGTTTCCTCCCAGACACAGTGCCTATTGGTGGAGCTGCGGCAGTTCCACAAGGCTTCAGTTCTCAAAGTCGTCTCAGAGCCGATGGTAATTATGCGTCGGATTTTAGCTTGAATGTTGAGATATCTGACGCTCTCAGCGATAAGGATCGTGTTTTATTTACTGTCCGGACAAAGGTTAGTAACGGAGTTCTTGACTAAATCCTAATGAGTTTTACAATTATTTGGTTTCTAATGGTGACTTTCTTTCAACAGACTAATTTACCAGAATTTAAAAGGCACGAGTTTCAAGTAAATCGTGTGCATGATGATTTCATCTGGCTTCACGACCAACTGGAAGAGAACGAAGCCTTTGCTGGTTTTATTGTAAGTTTCAGCTGTCGTATTGGGTTATATTTCCCGTACGCAACGTTGAGCAAATCTTTTTATACTTAGGTTCCTCCTGCGCCTCCTCGACCTGATTTTGATGCATCTAGGGCGAAATTGCAACGATTGGGTAAAAGTGAGGGCACCGTAACTAAGCAGGATATGCAAAAACTAAAGGCAGAACTTGAGGCGTAAGCGGTTGTCTGTTTATTGTATGCGCACACAATTTCAACAGTCAGCCTTTCACATAATTTTTCTGCTCCCTCTCTCTCCTCCGTCATATTTGGCAGTCGCTCTCAATCTACTTTCCATGTTACTTTTTATTTTAGGGAATATTTAGCCAATTTTAAGAAAACAGTTGCAATGCACGAAGTATTTCTCCAGCGAATCGCGAACCATCCGTCTCTCCGAAATGACTATGGTTTCCGTGTTTTCCTAGAGTACGACGATAACTTAAGTGTTCGCACCAAAAATGCAAAAGAAAAGGTATCCGTGTTTTGTGTAGGCATTCTGGAAGTTCTCTCACGCACTTCGCCTAAGTTTGTTTTTTGGCTTTTTCAGGCTGCAGGTTTCCTCAAATCCGTAACCAAGACTGCCGATGAGAACCTTCTGCTCTCCAACCAAAGGGACGATGATCCGTTCTTCAGGGATGAAAAACCCTATCTAGTCCGTTTTTATTCCGCCGTGCATGACGCCTACCTGGCTGCTGACAACGTTTGTCGATGTCGGCGTCAGCTGGGAGAAGAAGTTCTTCGTCTGGAGCTTCTCTTCCAGGATCTTTTCACCACTCCCCCAATCAATTCCAAGACTTCCGAAGCTGCGTATGTAAAATTTTTTTGATTTTCTCTGCAATTGAATTTAACCAGCAACACAATCGCTCCGGTTTTTTTACGTTTATTTTGTTAGGTGTTGTTGCAACTTTGGTTAATGTGTGGACCGTAAATTTGTTACATCTACGCATCCCAGTTCCCCCATGAAAACCAGTTTTGCAAAAATTTGTATTACTGTCATATTTTTGCCGCCCGTTAATTTAAGGGATATTTAAGCGAGCGCAAACGTAGATTCTACTAAATGTCTCTTAGCATATGTTGTATCAACTGTCATGCTTTTTAAGTGAAAGCTTTTGTAATCATTATGGTCGTTAAAGCGACTTGAATCAAGAGTTTGTCTCCGTGAGCTTTCATTTTCCTTTTGTTTACATCAATTGATAACTCACTCCATGGTGTCATATAGACTCCCCTAAATGTGTACAAGAACACTTTCAGTTTATACCATTTTTATCTTATCTTTTGTAGACTAACTTCCCGAGTGTACGAATTCTTTAGCTCGCTTTATGTAAGTTCCACTTGTTAAATTTTAACAGTCATTTTCATCCGAATTTGAATCTAAAATGCAATATCCTTGTCCTTACGTGCTACATTCTTCGTAACGCAAAATGATTTCCACAACCTTTGTTGTTTTCATCTTTTTCATGGAATTGACTTTCTTTTTGGTCGGGAAAATTGTTCACGTCCAATAGTTTAAGTTGTTTTGTGTAGTCTATCCCAAAAATTGTTGCGTCGCTACCAGGATATAGTGCTGGACTGTGTCTTAAACTAAAAATAAACTCGTGTTCGATGTATTTCTCGGGTTTCTTGAACTGAGTCCACCTCTACTTGCTTCGTGTATCTGGCATAAGAGTTTGCTTGGTTTGGTAGAAACCTTTGATCTGTCTTACTTGTGTCAGGCGTAAATCGGCACCTGTTTTTACTGCAGGCCCTGTTTACGTGTTGGAATCGATGCGTTAACAAACTGTGCAGTCGCGTATAATATCGCCATTTGCCATGTATAAAACACGCTTCCCGACAGACAGTTTGTTCCATGGTTTGGTGTTCACTAGGCTTTATTTCCTCGTTTATGCGTCAACCATCAATGCCATCATAAGCAAACGACTTAAATCCGCGTGCTTTTAGCCAATCGAAATGCGCGTCGCAGCTGACGAAGACCTCAAACTCTCGGACACACTGGCGTATTACAGCGCCGAGTCTGCAGCAGCCAAAGACCTCCTCTACAGACGCAGCCGTGCCTTGGCCGATTATCATGCAGCTAATAAGGCCTTGGACAAGGCACGAGCCAAGCAGCGGGACATTGCCGCCGCGGACAGCCAGCAGGTTGCCACCCATAAGCGCTTCACCGATATCTCCGAGACGGCTCGTCATGGTGAGTCATTGTTGGAGCGCGTCCCTATCTGTGCCTCATGGATTAAAGTGAAAGGGTCACTTCAAAATTTTCCGCCACATAGTTTCCAAACTTAAAGTAATTAATGCCTTTTCAATCCACTTTAAGCGTGTTTCCGATTAAATTTGAATGTACCGACTTTCCGGATAATTTCATGTACCCAAGCTAGCTTCACATACTTCGGCCTACGGGTAAAGTTGTAAAATTCGGGTTTCAGGTTCATCTTCCACTCACCTAACTTGAAAAAACTGCCGTATCAATATCTTAGCCAGGGCCTTGGAAAGCCCGAGTTTATGTTCCACTTCTTGACCGCAGGCATCGGATCCTGGACGGCTTCCGCTAGTCAAGAGAAATTGCGCTGGAGCTATACTTCGTTTTTCACATCTTTGTAAAATATTTACATTTGCCTAACTGCATCAACCACCAAGCCCACTGGGCTTTGTTAACCAGCTGGTTGTGCGACGTGCAATGTCCAGTCGGTTGTCCTTCAATCTCCACACCCTTTCCTTTCTTCCTTTGCTTCATCTTGTGCGTTTCGTATTGTTGTCTGCCCATCCAACATCAGCTCCGAAATGAGATCATTTTCACAATTTGGATTGTGTCACGCTCCCACCTCACACGTCATGTCTAGTGGGTGGATCGGCTGTCATATTCACCTCGTCGTGTTGCCTTTTCACCATCCTCTAGCAACACTGACGGGAATCACAGCACGCGCGCTGTGTGGAAACCCACAGTTGCACAGATTCTAGCATTCATTTATCTCCGTTTTCCTGTGCTTTTAGAATCCCTCACCTTAGGATCCATAAATTACAAAGTTTGGATTTGAGATGCATGAGTAACAACCGTTTTAACTCTAGCCGGACGTTTGTGCTTATGAAATAATTCCGCGTCGTTCGTTACTTTCAACACACTTTTATACTATCCGACGTTGATTTACCTGTGAACTCTGGATAAGGCGCGATTAACTTGTTCCATCCAATGGCTATTGTGAAAACCTGTGCTAACGTGTTTAAAAGTCGCGTTGACCCTTCATGAAGTAATCAGACCGTGATGCGACTTGATTGAAACGCTCATGAATATACACATTGTGTGCAAATGAAAAGCGGTAAAGCATGTTCCCTTAGTTTCTACCAATACAAGGGGTAGAAGACTGCAGGGTAAAACGTAGATTTATATTCCTCTGCTCTCAATCGGGCACGGTACTTTGCTCCAACACGAGTTTTACTTTTGGTGGTGCTTCTTAAAACTTCCTAATTTAAAAACCTACAGACAGTATGGGCGCTCGTACTACACGTTGACTTTAGCTTGGTACTGCATTTCCTTGATTTTGCATTAAACGTGGTCAAAAATTAACTGACTCGTATAGTCTAGTACTTTTAAGGTCTAACTTTTTCAACAGCTTGTGTACCTTTTATGCATTCTGCGATACAAATATACGCCCCGACGAATCCCAATAATTTGGTTGTAATTTCTATGCTAAAAAGGTAGTCAGGCTACAGTGCAATGGGTCATGACATGCTTAAATGTTTTCTTTGTGTCTTTTTTTAAAGAAATTGAGGACTTCAAGGTGCGTCGAATAAAGTACTTCCAAAAGAATCTTATTGCTTTGGCAGAACTTCAAATTAATCACTCCAAGGTAAGTATGTTTGATGTCAATGCCCTACTCTGGTTGTGATCACATCATGTGGGTTCCGAGCACGCTATCCCAGTCCATAGCGATGCAACGCAGCACTTATGAAGCTTGTAATGACAACCTTGGCTGCGACCACTTTGTGGTAACATCATCAAGGGCCTCTATTAATTGGGTTCGAATTCTATGGGAGGTTGGGATTCGCCGAGCTTTCTGGTTTAGCTCTTCAAGTCTTGACTTATGCTTACGCATAATTGGCGTATCTAGTGCGTTTTTCGTATTGTTGTTGGTGCGGTTAGCCTTTGTTCCCAACACTTGACTCCTAATCAATACAGTGAAAATTAATTTCTGCCCCTAGCTTCGGCGACTGTTTCAAACGACCTTGTCGTGACTATTGAATGCTTGCAACTGCGGTAACAGTTTATTCACTTGGCTGACGTGTTCTTTCACCCACTCTATTCTAGCTCCCAATCCAATAACTCACTGCCTTCCACAAACAGCCTGATCTGATGTACGTCTGTTACAGAGAATCCGGTCATTAAGGCTTTAATCCCTTGTTGATAAAGCGAAGTCGTAATTCACGGCCTTGCTAACCAGCTTTGTGAATGAGCCAAACTCTCATCTGGCTCATCTGACCCGCTCTTTGTTGGTTAATTCGCTTGTTTTGTCATGCATTCAGTGTTCTTAGATTTTAAACCCTGCCAACTGTTTATAGACTAGTTTGTCTGAAGTCACTCTACCGCCGTAAACACCGCAAACCTTTGTTGTCACTTCTCTGTCGTTGTGGTTGAGCCTATCTAACTAGATTTTCTGTGATGGCCTTGTGTTTACCACTAATGAAGTGCCATCACACTTCATTTCGTGTGCTTCTATCCTGTGATGTCGAGAAGTATCAATTTAGCGTTTTGTGGGGGTGGAGCCGAACGTCCACATTTCTGCTCTATTGTGTGCTTTTAGGAATCAGGACCAAAACTGTGTGATTTACGTCAATGCTTCAGGGCCTTGTCCCAGTTTGGACAATTAAGGATTCCTATTTAAGGTCATACTGTTTGATGGACTTGTGAGCATTTGGTTAAGCTCTTTGAGCCAACGAATGCCTAAAAGAGTTTCGCATTGCCTGTGACATTGCCATTTCTACATCCGGCATTTTCTTCTTACTTTAGTCCTATATAGCTCTTTTCCAAAACGCCCTGGCCACTGTAAAATCGATCAACTACGTCAACAATGCCAAACACATCAAGAAACCCACCTAAGTGTTGACAAGAAATGAGGACCGCATCGTAGAACCTCGAAGTTTCACCTGATTTAGCCTCCTTCTCTCCCTGTTTGACGAACCATCCAATCGACGCTTCTGCTTCAGCTACTGGAGTGGGGGAATTTGTGGTCGCCGATCATCCCACAATAACTGCGCTCCTGGAAACGTTCCATTCCAAAAAGCAGACGCTTTCTTGATTACATGCCGTTTTTGAGTGCTCGCTTCTTGTTTGCTTATTCATTTGAAGTTTGACATAAAACACCTGATAAAATGCTCTCCTGCGCAATCACCCCCTATCGCGTAACAAAATTGTAAAGCAGCCAATGACCTGTAGCCGCACATGTGGCACTGATTAATCATGTACGTTCAACCATTTGTTAATGTAATCAACCACCCAATTGAACTAGGTGTTTGTCCCGCGTCAAATGTCAGAACGGTTACGGATTCACAGCCACTTAGGTTGGCCGTCGGCCCCCTTAGATGACTCATTCAACTCAACGAAGCACCAAAGTTCCAGGATCGGCTTTGATCCTTTATTTGTTCGAGCTCACAGTCGTTGAGATATTTAGCTAATGCTTAGGTGGTTCGTCGTCACATTTCAAAAACGGCCTGGGTAGTAGAGGGTGGTTGTGGGTCATTTTAACATCGCCCTACCTCTGCCTCCGTTATATGGTAGTCAGTAAACCAATTTTTGTGCTTCGAATTACCCTCTTCGTCAATTTTATGGATTTAGGCGCTATCAATGGGGTAGGTAAACTTATATTTTTTGATTTCGTAAAGGTAATGCTAAATATGGGTCTATATATCCTAACCGATTAGTTCGAATTCAAATAATTAAAGCTTACAACGCGGATTGATGAGCGACATGCTTGCAGGTATTGGGTCGTTTCGATGCCACACTGTACGTCTCTCCGTTTTCACCAAGCCCTTTCACTTGACTCAATCGCTGCCTGATCTCTAGAGGAAAACAAGCGTGCCACATGGCCGCTGTCGTCGAGAGTTTTTGTCCAGTTTGATTGGACAGGCCAAGTAACTGAAGTGAACTCTTGGGATTTCTTGTGGTTTAGCGCCGATCGATCTGGCAGTGACCAGCCCGAGGCAATATCGAATCGTAACGATGGCTATTTGAAAATTCTAAATTCGCCTCCCGTGTGGTCCGATTCAACTTGCTCTCGGCTAACTCCATGATTCGGGGATTTGAAGTCGAATTTAGCCAATGGACTTTCCCATTTGCTACCTATTACATTATCCTCGTGATCATTTTCTATGCAAGCTATTACACAACGAAGAGATATGTAAGCCACGATTCTCATATTCTATCTTTATGAGGCCGATTCTAACCAATAACACAGCAATTCCAAAATAAAGTACATAGGTAGATGGGGGTTAAGAAATCGCGTCTCGCTGTCTCTTCCACATTGTCAATGTTTTTCAGCAGTTTTCATTATAACTAGCATTGCCTAATTTTGATGAGAACGTATCTTGAGCTGACAACTATCGCACTTTCTTATTGGAATCACGGCTTCGTGATTTTGAAATCACGGGTCTAGAATCGCCGTGTTGGGTGGACCCACTGTGCTTGGGTCACGTGATGAAGCACGTGCCATCGATATATTTTGTTGAGAGCCACGAACTCGACGCAGTTGACCACAGGTATGGCTGCGGGTATGACTGGCTTTGTGGACAATTTCCGCACACAGCTGACTAAAGACGCTGAAATTCAGCTCGGCACTGTTTTCCCCCAGCGTTTGCAGACCATAGTTGATACCCTTAAGAGCCCTCTCTTCGATCTTTCGGCCAATCGCAAGAGGATTCATGACGCAGCCCTTTCCACTGTTCCCCAAGATGGAAATGAACAACCAACTGGTGCATTGCCCAAGTCTTTAGCCGAGGCTTCGACAAATCCCATTATATCAGAAGCCTACAATATTGTAAAACCACTCCTCCTTCAACTCGGAGAGGATGCCCAGCTACTTCGAATGTGGGTAATGCTAAATATTCCTAAAATTGAGGATGGAAACAACTTTGGCGTAGCGGTACAAGAAGAGGTGATGTTGGATGCCTCACGAACTGAAACAGATGTAACCTCTATGCTGGACTTTTACTGCGATTATCTGGTGTACAGGGGGAAAATAAACACAAAGCGGATCAAATGGCCCGGTGTGGGTGCGTACGCGGAGGCCCTAACAGAGCTAGACGAAACCACCTACATTAGGCTGCGAATGACCCTGCAGGACATACGAAACAATTACGCCCACCTTTACGACCTCTTTATGAAGAATATTAACAAGATCAGAGATCCAAGACACGAGGGTGGAATGAGCGCTGTCAACATCATGTATTAAGTTGGTGATCGAAGCCCTTGCTGTAAAACACCAAATAAAAACGCTCCACTGTGTTGTGAGCTGTGCCTTGTTGGTATGGCTCAATTACGAAGTATAGCCCCGAACATGCATCAACCTCTACTATGGTTTCGATTTTCTGCTATTTGATTTATTCTTTAACAACTATCGTTTTAACTTGATCCGATTTTGATAGTGTATCCCGCTATGATACCTGATGCAATCCTAGGTTAAAATAAACGTATTTTTTCTTGAACTGTGATGGTGCAGATGACATTACCATTTTAATTAGTATCGGTTTTGACACTGGGGAAAATAAAATATTCATTAGAAATGATTTTAAGGGGGTGAGGTCATGGAGGAAGGAGAAAAGGCTCGGGTTAATTAAATCTGCTATGGCCCGCTGGGGGATTGTTTGGTCACTAGTAAACCGAAAACCAGATTTGGTCAGGTTATCTTTCACTGCAAAACAGAGAGTGACAGAGATGAAAAATTCATACTCATATCCCTTCCGGTGTAAACTGCGAAGTTGACCAGCTTCTTCTCTAGAAAGACTAAAATTGTGTAACTGTGCAAGGCAGTGACGAGCGACACAACACTGCATCAATCCGTGGACAATAAACTGAGGTCAAATCGAGGTACTTCTGCATTACAAATCGGCTAGAGTCGATGGTAATCCGGAGCTCGGCAAGAACTTTTTTGTGCGAACAGACTACAACTGGTGGTTCGAGAGCGATTCGCATAGGCAACAAGCCGACTAGAGTGGCATATTGCAGTGGCAGAATAGCACTAAGTCATATTTTTCAAATTTATTGAGAGAACACCAACGCGTCCCTTGTTTACACAAGGCTTCTGAGGAGGCACAAGTCCCTCTTTGAAATTAATTAATTTCTCCAGCCAAGCACTTTTTCGGTAAAACAAAAGCGGTCAGGCTTGAGCATCGGGTTCCTGGCTTGTCAAGGGGGAGATTGTTTCCGCCAGTCGGCGAGGAAGGGAGGGTGAGGATTAGGGGACCATTCTTGGCATAGCGATAACAGAACTTGTTAATGTTTCATGAGGCATCCTCCGACTTTCGGACCATTAATGAGTAATACACTATATTGCCCATTAATCTGAAGGAATGCAACTTATGCCATCAGAAACCATTATATTTATTTCTCAGGACCACTTGTATCCAACGCGTTCACAACTCAGGCACTTCTGCCTGGAGATCTTTGGTTGGATAAACAGCATTTAGCATGAGGGGATGAATCAATGACCAGTGAATTTTCTTGTCATTTGATGTAGTTTCTGATCCCCTATGAGACCACAAGTGCATTTCATTCCGATAATTTTGTATTTAAGTGAATAGCATTTTGTTACCATGTTGTAAAAGGGATCTTGGCAATGCTCTAAGCTGTCTAAGTGAGTGTTTGGGAGGTACGCTTTAATTCGCAGTACGCAGCACAAAGTTAATCACGAGCACGAAGAATAAACATCAGTCACAATTCTCTGCCGATTTGGCAGCGAACTATACTAATACCAGTTATTAGGTCCTTCAGTTTTCAAACGATCGACAAAGACACTAGATTTTGTAATAAAGCACGAAATGAGTAAATTATATTGCTTTCTGCCAAGCTAACTCTAAATCTACTAAGGATAAATACAATCGTAAATACGAAGTTGAAAGAATCTTATCTGCGTTATTGACTTAGAGCTTCTTAAATGAGCAACCTAAGACGTGAAGTTCACGAACTTTGAATTTAAAAAAGGAAAACGCTGGTTGGTATAGTTGTCACTTACCTTCGGTTCTGGAACCAGACCTGAACGACTCTCATTTCAAGACCAGTTTCGGCGCTGAGTTGCTCACGAACGTGCCTTGAAGGCTTCGCCCCCTCGGCATAGGCTTTCTTCAATGCCTCGAGTTGCTTCGCGGTTATCGTGGTCCGTGGCCTCTTGTTTGCATTTTCCAGATCAGCTTCTAAATAGAATGAAAAACTTCGTTTGTCGGATTGCATCAAGCATCTTGTGCGTCTCGCTGAGAAAAAAATATAAGCCTGAATCCTGAGTCGTGGTAACAGTTCCATTCCGTAAAAGTTGGGTACTTTTCCCATTTCCATAGACGCTTTCCTACGGACCTTGTCTTCATTTCGACAGATTTCTGTCCTCATGCAGTAGATCCGTTACATACTTTGAGGGAAAAATATGCACAGTTGCCTTATCTTGGTTTTTACTTTTCAGCCATCGGCTAAGCATAAGTGGAGGTGGGATTTCAGATTTAAATATTCCCCACATGGTATCAAGTACAATCTAGAGGTTCAGGTGGAGGCTTTTCTTTCAACTGCTCCACAAACAAACCACACAATTTTGAGGCACACCTTGGGTTTTAATCATGGTGAAATCAGCTTTGCACATCAGTCGGCGGTCTGCCAGGAGGTAGAACTCGTCGCCGGTGTTGAGTGATCGCGCACAGACGTGGCAAACGAAGCACTCCAGATGGTAGACGTGGTTATGCG
Organism: Mesocestoides corti; assembly: GCA_900604375.1. NCBI lineage: Eukaryota > Metazoa > Platyhelminthes > Cestoda > Cyclophyllidea > Mesocestoididae > Mesocestoides > Mesocestoides corti. The sequence goes on along the minus strand of UXSR01005337.1, from coordinate 41,260 downwards.
CCTTCCTCACCATCTCATTCGGTGGAATTCCCTCCTCGCAGCTGGCACATTTGGTCCCAAAACGTCTACCAATAAAAAATGGTTGCTAGGGCAGGAATAGACTTCAAAAGTCATCATTGAATTCCAACTTAATGGGTAACTATGAGGGCGTCAAAGGCATTGTTTGTAGACATGACACTGGCACACAACTGAACAAATCGACACCAAGTATCCTTGTCAGCACAACTAAATGCTTATGATGTCGTTTTGTGGCGACACAATGGGCCAAGCCGCCGTACATTGGAGTTACAGCACGTCTGTCTTGTCACACCTACACAGTCATAAAAGCGATTTCCACAATGTGAAATCAGTGCAACCAAAGCGTTTTTGTACGGTGAAACGTCGTTTTGTAGCCAACAATTAGCACGATTGCCTTGGTGTGACTGGTGCGTGTAAACATCTTTATGTCTAAGGGACGACCCTGTTCCAACCAACGGATAAGTTCCCAAAAAACTCCCACTACCACCGTGTTCAAGTGCCCTAGCTACAGGTTTGCGCCAATTTTCTCACATAAATCACGCATACACATGCAAATTCACACCCCAGTTCATTGCCCCCGTCTTAACGTCCTGCGTCTGAAAGGGTCATTAGAGGGAGGCTGTTCGTCGTCAACTCGGTTGCTGAGTTCACCCCCACCTCGGTTTAGTCCACCCCCCACCTTGTGGACTCCATTATCCTCATGGGGACTCGTGGTAGTGCACACCACCCCATAACCCTCGTGTCGACAAAAACGGATGCTCACTGAGCTTAAGCAGGCTCACTTAACACCACCTGGTCATGAACAAAATCAAGTGATTCATGTTTTCTATTACTGCATTCAAACTTCAGTCGACCAATAAATTATTTGCCTTTTTCGTTGTCCGAACGAAAATTACCCACTAAATTATGCTACTCACTTACCGTATGATTGTTTTACAAACAACAAAAGCCCTACTAGTGAGGGTCACTTGCAATTTAACATAAGCGAAGGACTAGCATTCACTCCTCCACGATGAAGCCGACACCAGGCTGGATTAGAGGTAGTGCATTTGGATGGTCTTGAATGCACCAGTCATAAAAGCGACCTACTGAGCGATACGTGTGAGTTGACTTGAATTACTGCTTGGTTGACGTGAAAAACCCGTGCCACCCTGAGTTCGGGTCGCCGATATGGAAGAACATCCCGCTAACCAGATTGCGTCCATGGAAAACCCTCGTTTGTTTATGGTTTTTAAGGCATCTGATACAAGTAAAGACAAAGTGGTCCTACCCGAGAAAACGACTTAACTCATAGCAAAACATTCTAACTGAAATTTGGTTCAAACTCGCAATTCGAAATTTAAAATGATGAGAAGATTTTCAGAATTGAAGTACGAATTTCAAATATAAAAAGGCAATAACTTATGTCCTGATATACCACAACTATTTTTTCACCTGTCGTCTTTAAATTTTGCTGCAATTCGGTCAAATAAAACTACAGCCGAATCCACAAGACGCCTTGTAATTTGTCACATCGTTACATTAGTGGAAATTTTGTGTGGGCACTGGCACCTCATCTCGCCATCAAGTTTGGTCAGTGTTGTCGCGAGTGTAGGACACACCAGCTTGGCTGACGCGGGCCTCTCTTGGTTTGGCTCCTTTGGGGTCGCGTTATGACAGGCAGGCGGCTCAGGTGATGACAGTTGCAAATTCGGCGAGTTTAATGTGAAGGGAATTTAAGCACAGATGGTGGTGTCCAACTCCGTGTCCAGCATTACTGTTTCCCGTCTGGTGTCACCACAGTAATGGGTTTGGAGTCACAAGGGGGTGTGTGTGTGATGGGAGTTTCAAAAATCTCGTCATAAGCATCTGTAGCATGATTTGGATTTGATTTACATCAAAAGAACCGCCTCAGAATAAAAGACTGCAGTTCATCAACCTCGAACATTGCCATCCGATTGAGTTCGATTTCATGCGACTTTGGTTTGTACCCCACCAACGGAACAATATCCAGCAGTCCAAACCTGCCGCCTAATCAGTTCGACGGAGAGTAATTCATTGAGTGCTTTACTCCCAGAAGTCAATCAAGCTAATTTTAATTAAGCGATCGGATATCACAGGACAGCTGCAGTACACACTACTTAGCAAAAGCTGGTGCCAGTGCACGATAAACTCTAGCGACGATGTCTGTGTGCAGCCGGCAGATCGGCTCCTAAGCCAACGATCAGCTGTGCTATGATTCCGCTTTTGGCAGAATTGTCAATTTAATCAGAAGAAGGAGAGCTGAAATTTTCGCTTTTATTGCAAACAGTCCTAAAACGATGAAGTAGTTGAGAAGGGCAGATTTGTATTAGCAGTTTTCCACATCAGAAATTTCGTTATTGCTGTGCATGTAGTTGGCTGCTGCAGCTGTTCCTAGTTTAAAAAAAACACCGAGGCACTCGAAAGGGGTTGCACCCAACATGATTTTAATAAGAAAACCGTTTTGCGTAATGCCCACCAATTACTCTCCCGAGACCGTGCTACTTGAGCACGTGAATCGTAAGTAAATTAAAGGCACAATCAGTGTCGTTAAGGTCTGCTATTTAGAGTCAACGAGTCATTGAGGATGAGTCGGTCACTTGCCCATCGCACCTAACACAATCGCATCGAAATGAAGGTTCGTAGTTTGGGATCATGTGCGCACTTTCGCCTACCCACAGAGTTGACTGTTGATGCTATTCTTGATTCCTATGCATTGTGTAAGTAGACTGCTTTGAGCGGACTGACTGCAATGTCCATTTGTCAGTACATCAACTGACACTGACCACGCAGCGTCTAACCTGATTCTTTATTTCGAGGGAAAAGTTCGAGGCCAATTGCAACAAGTGGGTCAAAATAACCTCTTAAGTCACATGAGATGCGCAGCATTTTTAAGGTATTTTTTTTTTCAAAAGACGAAGATACCCCTTCTTAGTCTGCTGGATTAGTAGATGGATAAATAGCCAACCGTGAAAACGATTGGCTGACACACCTCCCCTTCGTGTTTCGCGTGTACTTTGTTGAACATGAGGGAATCAGTTAGTGACTCTGGAGAAACTCAATTAGGTGGTCGTGCAGAGCCCCATATCTCCCCTTCGCCTTAGGGGCGTCGCACAGCAACTCATTTGTGGCTAAAACCGACCGACGCGTGCCCCAGCCGACACCAGCCCCCCCACCCATCCCCTTAATGCCCGCACAAAAACATAAATGTGAGGGTTATTTGTGGAGTAAATTTTGTCCTTTCCCCTTGGGGTGGGGCCGGCAGTCAAAATGTGCAGACACTCAAAACGACTGAAATTTAATTAGGCCTAAATGGTGGGCGATGTAGTGGCGGTGACCAAAGTTTGTGGCCATGTCACAGTATTTCTCACTCACAGCTGCACCACACACACACGCTTTAAGACTTATCAAAATTTCCAGGAGTTAAGCGTGGCTGAAATGTCTATCAGGTTGAAGACGTTTGGGAGTCTGTGAGTAGAGAATTTTCAGCTTCATGGAAACTATTATTGCAACTAGTAAATGATTAGGAAGTAATTGGGTTAAAACCCATGTTTCCTCAAACGAAATCGTGTCGTGGCTTTTAGTCTTTGCATTTTGCAATAAGAGCCCCCAACACACACCACGACTAATCTGTGCAACACGATGCTGAGAGGCCAGATGCTCTCATAGAACTGTATTGATAGCCGGGTGGGAAACTAGATGAAGGCTTTTTTCTTTCCAGGTAGTTGTCTTTATGAAGCTCGGATTTCAACTTGCCTCTTTTATGCACACCGTTTTTTTTATTTTTTTTGGCAGCAAAGATAGTTGTGTTTGCGTGTTTCAATCTATCCCTAGTGCATCAAACAGCTTCCACCAAGTTCATCTAGTTAATCCATTTTTAGCTACGGGACACTTTAGCGTTTGATGGAAATGCAATAAGGCTTGTGACGCCACCGCTGGTAGGGATTAACTAATAGATTCCAGTTAAGCAGCTTTTGACTCAGCGGAACCAAATGAAGTTTTTACAAAAAAGGTATTTCTGAATAAAAATTAGTGCCTACCTGAAAAAGTCCTCACGACAGTAGACTTCCCCATCACGGTAAAAACACTTGCTAATCAAGGAGACTCCGCAGTCGGGGCAGTAGAGACACTTTGCGTGCCAGTATTGATCCAAAACCAGGAGGAGAGTCTTCTCGTGCACCTGCTCACAGCAACGACTGCAAATCGGGGCTAAAGAATTGATCGCACAATACAGTTGGTAAAGAGAATTCGCTTGATGTTTTATGTGCTCCAACTGGATCGAATGTTCAACCGAGAGGGCAGAGGTGAGCACCAAAAGGTGTCACCTTGCATCCTAACCGGCAAACAAAAGGATTTTCGCATAGCCATTAGTTTTGTCTCATGATTAAAATCCCTTGGCATTCGAAGAATCACAGCCATGGGAGTGCTCTGTTGACTAAAAGTATCAGTATGGAGTGGGTAACGGTTGTTATGGCTGAGATTAGGACGTAAGCTAGTATTGCAGCACGACATCTATGGAATTAAGTATTATCATTGCTGATTAAAAGGCAAATCTAGCGGCCGTCAGATCAGAGACAAGCATTTTTATTCCCCCCAATAACATTGTAATTTATACAAAATTTGGACAAATTCAATCGTTCTGCAGACCGTCGAGGAGAGTGTAAATCGTTAGGTTTATTCTCCCCATCGATGAAGTCCATCTCTAAAATTAATTGTCTTGAGCGCGGTTTGCCCTTCAGCCGCATTCAAACAAACTCACTTTGGAAAATTGTTCTGGACTTCCGTCTGCCCCCTCCCTTCGACACTGACGTCGAAGAGTGCCACTTAACTCGATTAGCCCTACCGTCACCTCCCTCCATCTCTCCCACCCCCACACATACCACTTTCACGTACAACAGGTCTCTTAAACGGGGGGAAGGGGGGCGATGATGAGGCGTGTAGGCCTGGAAACGCTCGTGCGGAGGTCCTGCCACGTGGTTTGCCCGGCGGTTAATCAGGTTAAAATGGAAAAGGTAGTGATAAAAAAATCACAGCTGTAGTTGAACAGACTCATGCAATTATTCGGACAATCGATAAACGCGTGGTGTCCACACTGGTTACTCCATGCATGTGACCGGGCACAGTGGTAATACCGATTCAGCTTCGAACAAAAGCACTGAAAATAGTTTTAACACACGAATCTTGAAAAATTAAGGACTGCTTGTATCTAGTAGCAGTCAAGCCTACAGACCATGCCCAATATCGAAGGACACACTGGAAACGAACCCACAATCAGCGTAGCATTCTAACTGGACTAAACTATGGTAACCTATTTGGCATCACCCAGGATTGTTATGAATTCAAAATTACACTGGAAGGCAAGGTATATCATAAGTTTGACTAATGCAGAAATTTGTGCAATGATAGGTGGAATCTTGTTTGTTCTCCCAATCATGACCGCGGAATCGGAAATCTAGGGTTGGGTCAAATACTTCATGTTGTTCAAGAAAAAAGGACCTCACCCCACAAACAAAATGGAAAGTGGCAATTCGGACACCTTCCAATGACCCCTGTCCAGCGTTAACTTAGGTACCATTCTGGATTCAGACTGATCCTACAGGGCGCTTTAATAAGACCGAGAGAGATGGCATAAGGAAAGAGTGCTTCAAAGCATCTTAACTAGTATTATTTTGAGAAAAAACTGAAAGCATAGCAACGTAGCACATTTTTGTGGTGATTTCGGCAGGTAAGAAATTAAAGACATGGCTACCGAAATCTCAATCAGGTCGCAGCATTTCCTTTATTTATCACACCCAGCGTCTACAATGTCAGCTTTCGTGAAACGCTCACAAAAGCATGAAATGCGGGTTTTTATCAGTTCGGACTTTGTTAGGTTTGGCAACATTGATAAGACAAAAACGTGGTATCTTCGATCTGACGCCTCACCAAGTGTGACAGCGTTTTAGAGGTGGAGTCAGTTTCATTTTGACCAAAGCAGAAAGTCAAACTGTTAGAAGTCATTTTTTTTCTAGTAAAGGACATGGAAACTTCAAATGCTATTCTCTGGCCACAAAACAGTGTCAAAATATGACTCCAATCGCTGAAGCCAATTAATATTCACCTAAAATGCCTACTACTAAGAACAAACGAATGTGTGAGAACGATGGATTTTTCCTGCTACTGGCGTGTCAACCTCTTCGCTCCTTGTCGCTGTTCCTTGAATCCACGTCTTCGAGAATATGGGCACGGTGTCAAGAACCAGACTTGTCTTTTAAATATCAGGTCCATGAATTTTGTAGCCAAAGGGACTTTAGAAACGCCAGTTAGCCATACCGTTAGGCTTGTATGCAAATTTAGCACTAGCAAAGCCCGTCAATTTTGCCTGAATTTGGCGCTGCAGTTAGCACTTGCGCATCTGTATCAAAATATTTGCGAAGTCAGAAGCTGCTGTTCCCGAATACACGTTAGGGGTCTATGAGAATACATCACGAAGCTAAGAAATTGCGATTCGTTACGGTTGGTTAGAAATATCATAAAAAATTATTGACTTCTTCGAGGCACAAATTTAAGAAAGAGTTTGCATATAATTCGTTAAAAAAACAGGTCAGTGTTATCCTTTTGTTATAGTTCTTCATGCGGTCCACACGCGACAATCTGTCGTGGGCAAAAGCAACGAAAACAGGGACGACTGCACTGATCTGGTTGTGGGGCCACGTTGCCAAACTTAGGCGTCACTTTTTTACAGAAAAAGCAATGCCCTTTGGTGTGGTACGCCCAGTTGGCAAAGTTTTGTCCCAAGAAACTCGACTTCCATCTTGACATTATTTCTGCACCCCTTCACATATTAACTAATGTCATCCAATACCTTAGTACGTTATCCACAGGTTTTCCATGTGTCGGCGTTCTTTCACCGCGCTGAACTTTTCTATTCGGTCTATTTGACTATTTGTGAAGAAATCGATGCATGAACTTAGCAATCTGTGGGTAAAATAGTGGCCAATCCATATGCTTTATTTCCGCACTTACAGCTATTTCCTCCAACCTTGTTAGCGCCTGTCAGTGCGTCAAGTGATTCACAAATAAGTATTCCAGACAGAAACACATCTGTAATAAGGACTATGAAATGTCGTCGTGTTTGAAACTAAACAAAGTGTAAATTTGATTGGAGAATATAGTTGCGTTCCCCTTCATACTAATGCCTTTTGATCTGAGCTCTCGAATTTGACTGAGCATTTGCCTTCACCTCATTACCCAGTCGTATAGGCTAACTACAGCAGCTGACCTGCGAATTCAGAGCCTATTTTTGTTATCGATGGAATGGAATGTGAGTATTTTTGGAATTCGACTCACCTGAAGTTCTATTTGTAGTAGGAGGAGGAGGAGGAGGAGGCGGAAGCGAAATGGGGAAGTTTGTCTGCGGGCTAGAAGGAGGAAGGGCATGTGCCTGTGGATGTGGTGGTAGCGGCGATGAATTGTGACATAGATTGGAGAAGCCCATAATTGAGAGAAAGGCGTGAGGCGGCGGCTGCGACAGCAACTCCCTGTTCATGTCTCCACGCAGCCCTGGTTCATATTTCATTGTCGTCCCGCTCTCAGATGGAGCCAGAGAATGATAGCTGGCCATTTGCACCGAGATAATCTATCCGGTCACAATATGCCCTGAGAAGTCCAATACTCGTTGATAGTCAAGTGCGCATTGCCGCACGTGACTCTAATTGGCTCGCCTAGTTGAGTATACGCGTGCAGCGACGGTATTGGCTCGCGCTTGCTCTCTGACGCTGAGCATTTTTTACAAGGCATCTTTCAGGTACTTATCGATGAACAGGGGCCTAATGCGGATTCAAAACAACATCCTTTCTATTAAAACTTTTGAAACACTCGGAATATTAAGAACACGGTGAAAAGTTGCGTGTAATGTTACTTAACCACATGCCCGTGTTTTTGAGAAAACACGACAAACTTGTTATAAGTAATTTTTAAGTGTGAAGCTTGTGGAATGTGGCACGAACCGAATTCTCACCAAGTTTAAATTCGCAGGGAAGCTCAACTTTAAGGTGATGCCGAGAATTTGACTCACATGGACTAAACAAGCCCACCATTCATCGTCTATAGACCTGGTAGAGTTTTCGGCATTGTTTGACTTTTAGCCTAGCCCCAGGTGATAAATTCCGGATGCCACTACCATGATTTGAGAGGTTTTAGAACCGTCAGTGCTTCACCAACTCGAGTATCGGGATTCGTTTGTGGTTTGTGTGAGACAATTGTGGTCAACAATACATCAAGGATTGACAAATATCCCCAAAGAGAGCACCCCCTCAGTCAGTTCGAAGCACTTTTATAAACAATTTTGTGATTTTTCTTAACTACATTCATCCAAAAATTCGATTATACCAAGGTATTGTTTCGTACTTCAAGCCCTGGTATGTACGCGCCACAAACGCTGACTCAATCACAAGAAAAGCTACATCAATATTTTCATTTGATCTTTGAAAGTCCCAGGCCAGGCAATCACTATTCTGTGATTGTCATTTTACCGACCGTAAATTGGCCTCACAAACTCAGCGAGGGTCGCTCAGCTCTGTTCATATTACTTATGAAAATTAGAGCAACTTTAAAGTAACGTGGAGTAAGAACCCGGAATAGATGTGTTAAATAACTCAAACTTGATAATTTAAACACGTCGAGAGTTAACTAGTTGTGATCTGGTTGTGTTTGCACAGAATTCGGCCAAAAATATAAAACATCCAATAAAAAGCTCAAAACTAGCATCAAAAACACGGGAATAATCATTTTACATCGGCCCCGGCTCGCTGTCATACTCATTGGCCAATCAGTGGAACGACAAAGGGCCCTAAACCATTAATCGGGTATGTTGGTAATTCGCCTCCGAAAGTACGACCGCCAACAGAAAAGATGAGATTTTTGTGTTAAAAATGCATGACATTCGTTTTTCTCCCGGGCTCTTTTGTTGTGCTGCAGTCAAGCCAGCCAAGAGTAATAAGAAGCTATGATGGTGAATTATTCAGACAGCGCCACGTGCCACTGGCACCAGCCCACCACCGACGCTGCGCGGCAGGCGAGGATTCCTTCCATCCAAATACAACCTTTCAGTCTTTTCTTTTTGTGCAAACGCATCACAAAAACCACTGGTTGTTGAAGCCACAGAGAGGCTAGCCAATACAAACGATGGGCAATGATCTTCACAACACTTGACAAATTTAATTTGGACATTGGCAACTGCATCAGTCTTCGACGTTTCAATGAGTAAACCTCAAACTGTTAATAAAGGACTCGATGATAGTTTATCTGCTGGTTGCAATTTTGAATGACATCAAAGCACAGCCGGCAGGGAGCATTCAAAAGGTCCCTTCACTTTTACTACCCTTTCGCTAATTGACCGATTTAAATGTCGTCATTTAGACATGCCTGTGTCACGTTTTCTCAAGAAACTGTCCACAGAGTGAATAGCAAAGGCAGCCATTTAAATGCGTCTACGTTTAGGTCAGAAAGCATCTCCAAGACAAGTCATTATCCCAAGCATCAGCATCCATTTTATCTCCACCATTTCACCAGGAAGCTGTCCATCCGTCAGTTGGAACTCGGAATCTAATCCCACTCCACGATACCTGATAATTGTCCACGGTCGCGTTGTATCAACTATTTCCAACTGCAAAAAAGCAACTGAGATTCGACTACAACAATCACCTTTTCAGAGTCGAAGGTGCTTTTGAGCCTACGCAAATCACAGACCAGGTGGATCTTGCAGAAATTCCAGGAAAGAACATTGGGGTATTAAATGTACAAACTCTCTTGGGCCTTTGGTTAACTCAAATGCATCTTTTACCGTTTAGTGGGTTTTACTCCAATGTGGCAAAAATCAGGCACAGGCTGCTTGATTTGGAGATTGAAAGGGCACTTATGCATGATTATCACATCTTGTGCATAAACCCATCATTTTGATTAAGAATTTATTCACCGGTTTGATGGAACGGGATATATCTAACACCGAATAAACACTCATCTGTGCAAATAAGTTCATTTTCACGCTTTAGAGGATACATTGACGATCAGTCGAGCGTAAAGTCGTGTGGCAGGTAAATTAGCATATTTGAAATAATTTCCTCTGCTAAATTCACCTACCTTCATATTTCAAACCGAAGCTGATTTTAGTGCAGATTCAAAAAAGCTTGCTTCCGTGCAGTCTGAGAATTAATAGGGCTAGGGAAAACAGATGGGGCATTTGTCCGAATTCCGAAAATTAAGAAAATATCCGAATCAGCGATGGTATCGTCTTCAGCCTAATACGTTTGCTGATTATGCCAGTTGGCCTAATTATTAATTATGTTGGTGTGAGTGCTTTCCTTAAAAAGTGGAGGAATTGGTCCCAATTTGCCCGAGGAACACTTAAGATCCTGGCGCTGTGCGAATTTTTCCAACTTCCTGACGAATAAGTGCTAGTTGATGTCGTTGTCCAGACGAGATTTGCTTCGTTCATGCTTCAAAGGTGTAACATTTTCTTGCTATTCTGATCTATCCATAGTTCTCCAGCTGAGCGCCACTTTCGAACTTCCTAATTTTGGCTTGCGCCAATCCGGCAACAAAGCCATCCCTATTTGCCCTTTGTCTCCTCGCATTCACCTGCCATCGCGCCTTCCTTCTATCGAATTTCCGGACTATGCGTCGGCGCCAGGACACGGTGCGCACGTGATCCACCACCTCCACCTACGGACCTCCAATCCATCCACTTCCCTAGTCATAACTAATCATCTCCGTACTCCCATGCCCCATTGCTCTGCATTCAGTAGCATGAAATATGCAAGTCGCCCGACATTCACACTCTCGTGTCTGCGGCCGACAGTCATTCGTGATTGTGCAATTATCCTTGACTGTCGATCTGACAGCAGCTGCCCTTCTAGACCCCCGCTCGGCAGGGACGTTACAACACCATTAAACTACTTTCCTGACATCATTTATTGCAATGTACGCGGTATTAGATGATGTTTATCGTTTAGAGCAACATGCACGAAGCTTCCTTGTTTTATCGAAGGTTTGAGTTTCCTGGCTGCATTTTAGTTTTCACGTAATCGACATTGGCGCGCTTGTCAAGGCAATAGAATCAAGGACTTATAAAAATGTAAAGAGTTCTGGGTTAAAGTGTCGAAAGGAATAATCTTAATTGTTTTTTAACTGCTGGGTGTCAATATGTATACTTTCAGCATTGCTGCCTAAATAACAATATTTTAGATGGTTTGGTAATTAAATTGTGTGAAGAAAGTTATACTTAACTGAAAACCAATAAGCTATCTAAATAGTGGGTGATTAGAAATTCCGTCCCCAATTAGGAATCAAAGTGAACGCAGCACGTTTTCTTGGAAAATTGCCTTTATTAATCAATAGTGGACACTCCATTATTTCCCATGACCGAATCCCAACGCTTTACAAGCTCCCGGATGCCCTCTTTGCAGCAACTGCGTGGTTTTTTTTCTCAGAGAAAGTTGGAAGATGTACTTTTTGTTTTCAGACAGATTTACATTTCCTGCCATTCAAATTACTTCTCAGAGCGACGCGTGCTCAAGCGTTGTCATGGTGAAAGGTGATGCTTTTCCAATTGACCGAATGCGAACACTTTGCTTAAATTTCAACAGTTATTTGAGTACATTGCCTAAAGTACTTCTCTACACCAATTGTTCGGCCACTTGAAGGAAGCGCAGAATACGTGGCCCCGCATGACTTAGTCCATGGAAGGTTCGTTTCGTCGGCGGGCAGAGAGGTGGCTGTCAAAGCACTGTTCAATACGTGCAGAACACCACATTCCATAAGAAAAGATTTCTATAGAGAGCGCGTAATACAGCAAAGGCTGAATCTTGACATCATATAAATTAGTTCTAAGCTATTAGTTAATTTGACTAAACCATCCATCCCAATAACAGGAACACGCCTAAAACGGTTTTATTGCAGTTCCAACACTCGCGCCTTTTTGAACTCATTTAGCCTAACACAACGAAACTGTAATCCTCATGTTCCATTTTGCATATTGACAACGCTAACAAATTGTTTTTTTTTGAATTTTTTACGGGTAAGTTGACTTATGAAGTGTTTAGTTAACGGCCTACTGATAACGTGATTATGAAGGAAATGCGAGCACAATCAAAAGTGCATGTTCCTGCCACCCATGAAAGTCGAGCCCAAGAGATCGCGATCACTTAATAGTGCTTTATTACTAAAATAAGGCAAAGGGTACCCTGAAAAAGGATTAGTCACATTAACAAACAAGCCATAAGCGAATTTTGGTATTTGTTTCACTGTTACAGTGTGAAAAGTGGGTTAAAACGGATTCGAGATCGAAATTTATCACATAAATTACAGTGGTCCCCTTCTTGCTTTCTCAGCAAACGTCAAAACGAAGTAGGGACAGACGTGGAATTTGAGCACCTCTGACTGAGGTGTCAATTAACTCACGCATCAGCAGCTCCGCAGTACAGGGAGCAATCATTGCTCGCACAGTTTACCTTGCTATTGGCTCGATTATTCAACACTTCCAATTACTGACGCGGGAAGCACGGAAATTTGTTTCGACGTTCAAAGAACAACTGCATAGATGCATTCTGATTGAAATGGCTCTATCTGACGTCACGAAGTAAACCTCAGTAAGGCGAGTGAGGGTGTTAACAGTGGCGGTTTTTCAAGCTTGAGCCAGCGCGCGTATAATTGGCCTTCAGAGAGAGTTCTATTCCACGACGTCCTAGGGATATTTTCAGCCAAGAGATGCCTTCAGTCCAAGCCACTACTAGCCCCATCATCATTGATTATTAAACGCCTGGCGAAGAGGTTGTCTCGTGGCTTATTTCGGGGACGAGCCATTGCCGAAAACCGCTGTCCCTACGCCTCACTCAATCGGACAGGTCATCAATCAAACACGACAGCTGTGAGAGACAAAAAACATAATTATTTAATGACAAAGTTTGTACCGAACCAAAACGAATGCCTTCTTTCAGAAACACTGGCACTGCAAACTTCGGCAGTCTTGTCGGTGGTGGCTATCAAAACGATACCAGATAGAGGATTTAAAATTGAGTAAAAAAATCTTTTCTGCAGTTATCCACCCATAGATTAACCACACATGTTGCGAATGTGAGATTTTCGCAAATCACGTCAATGTTTTTCACTCCGTGAGCTTGAACTGATCTGCAAGCCAAAATTGCGGCCGTGGATTCCTAGTCTAGTTGCAGTCGCCTAGTGATACACTTTCATAGTGGCGTTTGCGCTTTCTTGCGAAAAATCCACTTTTGGCATGACGCGGGAGCCTTCCTTCTCAGCCTTGAAACAGAAGTTCGCCTCACAACACAATATTCTCTTGGAACAGAAATACCTCTTTATCTGCTGATGCCACTTATTTGCGAAAGATTTAGCAGAAGTCAGGACCTTCTGACACAAACTACTTCGAAATGGCACGTTTAGCAACGCTAATTAATCGCTTATCTTCTTTCCTTCATGATCTCGTTCCTCAATCTCGGACAAAGCAATTAGATCGGATCCTGGTCTGTTGAAACCGCGCGTTCTCAGCCCCAGGGCGCTTAAAACTCCTCAAACCACAGTCCCAAAGTATGGTTTTCATTTCAACTTCCCCACATACTTCATTGTCAATCTAAGTCCAAACTTTTTAACGCCTGACTGTCGGTTGGGGAGGTTAGTTGTGTTACGCTCAACCGCCTTTACAGCACACGGACCGACCCCTGTAAGCCCATTCTGGCCCAAATTTCGCCTTCATACACTCCCTTATTGCTGCATCAATTTTGCAAGCACTCGAAACTGCCCAATAGCTGTCGGTGTAGGAGGACAAAAAGCAAGAAAAAGGAACCCCCGTATTTTTAATTAAAAGATAATTCAAAATAACGAGGAAATCTGGAAGAACAAAATGCATTTCTCTAAAAAAAGAAAGGAAACGCATTGGGGTAGCTGTTATTTCACAAAAGAATCGGGACCAACACGAGCCGACATTGCCAATAAGTACAAAACTGGATTCGTGGAGGGGCAAGTGATAGCACGATAATACCTGCGGCAACCGTGGTGTGCAGGTTGGGGGTATATACACTCACACAAACACAATTGGCGATTCAGAAAGGGGTTATACGATTGGGGATTATGGCTATAAAGGAGAAGTTAAGTTCCCATCCCTATTCGCCACAATATCGCAGTCTGCGACTTCAAGGAGGAGGGCAGCTGCGGCCTTCTCAATTTCTTCGCCGTCAACAGCCCCGGAAGAATATTCGAATGACACGTCGTCATCGTCATCGCCGTCGTCATCTTCCTCCTCCTTTGAAAAGTGGGGACTCAGATCGACTTCGGGAGACGTAGAATTAGATTCTGCGTTGTCGAGAATCGCCGGTATTGAAGATATTAACCGGAACCTCGATGGAGGGGGCGAGGAAAGGCCTTGACCGAACCAGCTTCCTCCTTCCACATCCACATCAAAGGGTCGCTTTCGCGTTCCGTTTCGCCCGCCTCCGCCATCCGCGGCATGTTTCTCCACACACCTTCTCACGAGAGCGTGGAGTTCACCAGCGGAGAATCCGAGGAGGGTTTTGAGGTCACAAATAAACTTGTAAACGAAGCGCTTCCCATGCACCTTAGAGATCATGTCGCCATCGTAATAGTAGCGCAAAGCACGAGACAACTTCTCGTAGTTCATTGCGGGCTTGTTTTTGCGCTGGCCCCACATAGAGGCAACCTGTTCGGGGTTAGACAGCTTGAATTCGCCGTCCTCCGACACCCAATGGATGGCCTCCCGGTGACGCCAGTCGGTGAGGAGGTCCAAAAGGAACTGCCAGAGCTGGACCTGGCAACCAGCAGCGGCCGCGGCGGCAGCAGCAAGAGCAGCGTTGTTGTTGCCAGTGTCAGCGACAGATGCGGGATTCAGACCCATGACCGTTAGAGCAGCTGGTGACTGCATGGGTATCTAAGGAAAATATGACGAGAGAAAAGCATCAATAGTGACCGCTACTCCTGGTCAAAACATGGCATAGAATTTGGACGATGAGAAGAGTTTATGATAAAAAAAACGCGAGTTTGTTAATCCAAGTTGCCGTTTGCAAGCGCTCTTACAAAATATCAGATGCATCCATTCAGAACTCTTACTTATGATAATTAAACGACTTCAGCGGTAACACGCCACCGAATCATAATCGAAAAGGCTTTAATGACCTAACACTTTGGTGGCAACTATCCGATACAGCATATTGAAGTGCCAACACATTTCTTTCCAGCCCCACTTTCCTGTTCATTGCTAATAAAGCCGGCCAGATCTTACCGAACGAATGTGTGGGGCGGTTAACTTGTTTTAATAAAAATATTGTAACATGAGTGACTAGAAGACGAGTGGCTACGTTATCAGCGTACATTGGCCGGTCTTCGTGGAAATCAGTTTTATCAGTAACCGTATTTGCTTAGGGTCATTAGCAAAACGAATTTAATTGTGTGGCTTCAGGCAGACCAGTCGAACATAGCAAAACGACACCGGCTAGCAAGTAACACAAATCTACGCAGCATGGGTGTCTGGTCAGGCCTCTAGTGAGCCAAGACGACACACATGAGTTCAGTAAACGGGATATTTCAGACATACAGTTGACGATCCTGGATCGTGGTTATACGGCGGCGAAAGTGCGGAAACCACACGGTACTTCCCACCAGAGTTGCCGCCAGTTACTGAAGGGTAAATGCGTTCCACCGGTTGAAAGGAGGCATCGCTGTTGCCATAGAAAACGTCCTTAGGGGGAATCGTTTTTGGGGTGTAGGGAAAAGAGTAAGTGGAAGAGGAGGCCCCAGTGAGATATTGCTGCGACGACGACGACGACGACGTTGAAGCAGATGCCTGGCTTATGCGTGGCTGAAAGCCACCTCCATTTAAGCGGAGATTGCTTGTTAGGGGCAGAGAGGGAGAGAAAACAGCGCCGTTCATTCCAACAGTGCCGTAAGCTGAAACGCGACAGTTACTTATGGTACGAAAGTAAGCGAAATTTACCACGAAGGATTCTAGAATGATGTCAGACGGGCAAATCGCACCAACCTACGCGTTGCCCTGAAGCTGCAATGTTTCGGCAAGACAAAATAGCTCTGAATTAAACATTTTGCAGATGCCTTACTTCTAGTAAGCACTTGCTTAACATTTGGTGTGGCAGTTGAAAGTCAATCTGCATACTTTCGAAGGTCACATTAATTTCACTTTTTATAAATCAACATAAGCGATGATGAAAGAGTGCTTGCGTACTGGATGCTCCTGAAAATCGACCGATAACACCGGTGGCGGATGCCAGGCCATAGTCGGAGCCGTTGCGGGAGTTTCGAACGCGAGATCGACCCATTTGCCGATACACCCGTTGGGAGTTCTGCGCCACCGCGTAGGACTGGGGCTGTGGCTTGTACGGAACGCCTGAAGACACAACAAAAGGAACTTGCTGATTATGTTCTAGGCAAAACGAAAAGTACGCTAACCAATAAGCTCTGATACATCGGCAGAAATGAGCGCACTAACGTCAGGTCAGCAAGACATATGACGCAAACAGAGAGCAGTTAATTGGGGATGACATCAACAGGACGAGGACGTATACATTTGATGCCAGGGGAGTAGGGTTTAAGCAAAAAATGCGCTTGGCTCGTGTCGACAGATTAGTGGAGACGCATGCATCGTCGTAGGTTGGCAAACAAACGCCAGGCAAAGTGAGACTACCGGCAAAGTTGAAGAAAGCGCATTACTTGAGACAATAACTGTGAATTAGCATTACAGCATGCTGGTGTGCTGTCGAGATTCCGCAATCAGTCTACCGAAACTCTTGAGTCGTAATTGAGACCACGTGATCAGGTGCCAGAGCGCTCGTTTTTTCAGCAATGTATTGCAGACTAAACCTCTGGCTCGCCGACGTGGTCACGAGACTACAGGGAGGTACACAAAGCAGCCCTCCTGTAACACAGCAGCGTTGGGGTAACGCACTGGCTACAGTCAAATAACGACCGGGATAGGAATGGTCACGTAACATGTGGAAAACCAAATTTCCACTACCAAAGCGAGGAGTGAGGTCAATAGCTAGAACGAGCTGTTTACTATTACAAATCTTGTTTTTGAAGCTTTGATACGATTTTGGTTGATAAAGCACCAGAAAGAAGTATGATAACCTGAGTGGTCCCCCTGACGCAACATCAGACGTCAGCCAATGCAAGTTTTTGTCAATTTCTAAGAAGCTACACCGACATAAACAGAAAAGGAAAAAACAGTGATCATCAGCTTTAGATAATTGTGCATCGCGAATTTTATTGAGATAATTAGTTCGATAAATGATAATGTCTAAGGTCAGGTGTTTGGTATTTCCGTGAAAAACGAAGGTAACATTGTTGTCAGAATAGCCAGGTCTGAAGAGACCATTCGCTGCATACTTGAGAATGTGAGCAAGGCATTCCAACGTCAAAGCGGTTCTCGCTAGAGAACAAAGGCAATGTACCGAAAATTAGCTCACACCGTTTCTACGACTAAGGAGGAATTATCGTCTGCTTCGTTGATTACGTGATCCCGGTGAGTCAACGTGAAGGCTGATGGTGCATCAACCCGCTGGAGATCAACAAGACATGCAGCGTTAAAGCGCCAAAAAGAGTCCGGTTCCAACATAAACACCAGTAAATCGGGCAAGTGCATAACAGCAGCACAATTCAGTAAATTGCCCCAAATTGAAGAGCGTCAGTGATGGCTGGGGCGCCTTTTCTTGCATAATTAGTTAGACAACAAAAAACCTATCCACAGTCGCCAAAAAACTAATAATTTATGCACTTTTTGCAGAAGTCAAATGGTCCAAATGAGAAAAGCACAGTGCTAGAGCAGGGAGTCTAACTCAGACCGGACTACTTTCGCAGCACTTAGACGGTCGACAGGAGTTGGCTAATGCTGAGACTCTTTGTAAATGAAAATATCGGCTAGTGGAAGTCTTCTTCATGAAAATTGAATAAGCCTGACTCAAGACGCCGACAAAGTTTAGGTAGTGTGAGTCTTGGAACAATTTGAAAGTGCATTTGTGGCACACCACACACAATGCAAACTCGGAAGAATGGTAGGGGACAATTCGGGTAGTCGAATAAAGAAAACATGGCAGTTGGTGAAAAATCGCACGTGGTGCCTAGAAAATAACTACACTAGGGGGAAAAATAACAAGCAAAGGAGACGAATGAAATGAAGATACAGACCCAAAATGAGATTACTGCGACGTTTACGAGATGGAGATAAAAGTGGATGGGAGATCAGCCCGCATTAAGAGAGTTTAAATACGTACAGACTTCCCGACAGCTTTTAAGGAGCTCGAAATGAACGAAGAAAGGTAGAGTCGGGGTTATATTGGAGCCGGAGAATGCGAAACGGGCACCCACATCACTAAGAGAGAGTGCAAGGAGGTCTTCACCCCGGAGATCTTCGAAGGCTTTTGCTAGCTTTCCACCACCACCGCCGCTGCCGTTTGAAGCTCCGGAGGTACTCTCGACAAGGTGGAACTGCTTTGAGGCCCAGTTGATCCACATTACAACCTAAATTTATAAAGGACAAATTTTACTGTCAACGATTAATTGAATCAAAAGCGTGCATATTCTACGCCTGCTGCCTGATGATCACCGGGTTTTAACGTTTACTCATATACGGGTCATGGTTATGAGTTAACAGATTTCTGCTGCAAATGAAGTCGGAAATTCATCGAGGCATGCCAATGCTTACAACTCCGTAATCACTACAAGGCAAACTAACTTGCCATAAAATTGCTCGGAGCCAGTGACTTACTTGTGTGGCGTTCCACTTGCCGGGATCACGGGGAATATTATTCATCTCCATCAGTCGCCGATAATGCTTATCGACTGTCCACTTCCCTCCGGTTCCACAGGTGAGTTCACTGCCACCCGCGAGACGTTCCATCATCATAGAGTAATTGGATCCATACTGGGCATTGTGGTAGCTGCCGGTAGTAGACGGGTAGGGAGTGCTAGTGCCCCGAGAGGTGGAATAATTACCAGAAGGGAATTGCTCAAGAGAGGAAGCGATGGGAGTCTGAACAGGATTGGAGGCCACAACACGTTCCCCTGCCGACACGGCACGACTTGCAATGGAGAAGGCTTCGAAGACGGCGCTAGGGGAGACATACATTGATTCTTGGCTTGTAGGCAGAGTGCTCATATTGCTAGGGGCGTCGCAGCTGGTGGTGTTTGTGTTTGACTCAATACCGTTAGCTCCAGAGGATGCCAGGGGAGCTGGGTTCAAACGGAGTGACTAAAAATGTGAAAGGAATGCAATTATTAAGAAAAGAAATGCTAGCAACCTGAAATGAGGAATCATACTGCTGACTGAAAAAGCACTTTTTACAAACATAGCACAATGAATAAACCATAGAACAGCGTCTGATTTCGTGTCGTTTCTAAGCTGGTGAGTTCTAGCGGCCGAGTTCGTGTAAATGGTGGCTCAATTCTGAATTTTAGTTGAATTCAGTCATTAAATGTATCACGAGCTGGATAACGGTATACAGACCAATAAACTGTACAGAGCGAAACATCAAGCTCGATTTTCGAACACTTTAAATGTAGATGGTAATGAAGGGAAGATGTTGCTTGAAAAGGAAAGTGCAGATAATTACTGGTAATACATTTTGAGAAATTAGAAGTTTTACAACCTTCCACTCAGAAATAAGAAGGTTATTAATAAAACCATAATAAGCTACAGCGCGCTGAAGCTGAATCACAAAGATCAATGAAAGTAGAGTAAAGCAAGCAGTTACAACAATCGCGTTGCTGGCTTGGATGCTAGCAACGGTCCAGTAGATAAGAGACCGTTACTAGGTAGGCCAGCCCTGTACACGAGAAACAAGTCTCACTGGATGCAGTTTTCCATGACTTCTTTCTCCTTTTCTAGGACTGTTTTCTAATTACGCAAGCATGAATGGGTACAAATGTGTTCTACTTTTACGCATACAGACAATACACACAGGGCGAACAGACCTAGATTTGAAACAATTGTGACTGCTGAACGTGTATTTGCACCAGGCATTTCCAAGCCCTTTGAACGGCCAAGTGAAGCGTCAGTTCACACACACACACACACGCACGTGGCGCAACATCGCAGTAAACAAGGAAAAGCCAATCGGTTGTCATGACTAAGATTTACTAATGTCCAATAGTCTACCGACACAAGTATATGGTTCCAAGTTAAGGCCGCTAAACCGAATACACTGGACACAAAGTAGACTCCTTAAGGTTTGTTTTGACTGAAGCGCAAAGTACTGCATCGCAGAGCGACACCGATATCTGTATTTTGATAGGTTGAACGGTAAATGACGTAAATGCAGTACGTGGTGCCATGGAATGCAAATAAACCACCAAGTGGGATTCCCGCGACGAATTTCGACCGAAAGAAAAAGGAAATACGTAAACAACTTGAAGGAGCTATTCAGTTGTAGATTATGCCCAAAAAGGAATGCACTAGAAAAAAAAACAAAACGAGACGAATGGCTCAGCTGGAGAGAGAATAAAGCACAGGCAGAAAACACCTAGCTCAAGGCAGTAGATAAGATAAAAACAAATCTAGACATTTGATACGGCTTATGACGTAAGAGACCACGGTGAAATATTATCGTAAACAGACCAATAAACTGTAAACGGCAAACAAAACCACGATTGGTTTATTCACGATTCCTTGGAAATTGATGGATTTTGGACGCCATTGGAAACACGCAACACACTGGGGCAGATTCAAATGTCACTTAACTTGAATACATGACAGAAACGTTACAGCTTTGGAGGCCTACTCGCTGCTAGGCTGTCTCAATTAATGACGAAGACATATCCAACACAACGGGATTTGACATTTACAGTAGAAGCACACAAAATAAAATTAACAAGAAATTTGCATTACATACAATTAGGTTCAATTGGGAAACATAAAACTGGAATAGAAAACGGGAGATTCATCAAATGAAGCACTTTTGGCATGATACACAATTAACTGGTAGCATTTCCTGATTTTTGGCGTTTGAAAAATCAGAGCACCAAAAAGGGGCTAGCTTGTGGTTAAGCAGCATGACGCGGACGCTAATAGCTGCTGGTGGATTAGTCAGTCGTCAAGACGCGACGAATGTTTAGACGGGGTGTTAACGCGACAGGGTCGGAATGACCTGACAACCTCAGTATTGGACTTGGTTTGTCGCTGAAACACGTTGGCCTTACGACAGCATTCACTAACAGGGAGGATACCACTTTGCCAAATTTGGTTGTCTCCATTACGCATTTGCGACGCTGTGCGGCGAGGTTTGCGAAAACATTCAACGATTGTGACGCAAGTGGCGGAAAATAAATGATAGTTATTGCTGTGTGGCTAACAGAAATTGAGATGAATAAACCAGAGGGACCAACTATGTCCTTACACATATAACGGACACAAAAATTAACACTATGGAGTCCATGAGTCAGAAATACAGGCGCAAAGAAGTTAGCATTCACAAAGGCGAAGAATTATTCGGATACACGGAACCTTTAAAATTTTAATTGACAACAAACACCGACGAAAACCCCATAGTGACAGCTAGTTTGAAAATCTAATGTCAAATAAATGGCAAGTAGTAAACGACAGTAAACCAGACTCGCAATGACGTCGACGTCTTAACCCCTCATCGCTGACTATCTATTGATACTCAGCACCTACTTAACCCAAGGACGACAACTATGGAAAATAGTTACTGATGCTTTCTAAAAGCGTAAAAACTTAAGAGATAACTACGGAACAATTAAATAACACAATTGGGACCAACAGGCCTTAGATAAATTTTCCGATCATGACTCTTGTCCATTGGAAATGCGCCCCAGTCTGACGTTTGGGTAGGCTTGAAAGAGGACCATAAGAAGACTTCAAATGCACTACGTAAGATTACGAGTATTTGTGACAGCTATAATAGTGAAGAAAATGAGTACACGGATCGACGGAGTACACGTTTGTTTCCTTGGCATTTAAGAGGACGATAAGCTCGTAAGTTGTAACCTCACAGTACCTGCTGACAAATAATTTGAATTCGTGACCTGACAGAAATAAAGGTATGAAGAACAAAATGACTTTGTGTTGAGTTAAAAAGATGTGAGAGGACAGAACCTAGGCTACTAAGCAACACCAGAGCACCAATCTATTGAACACATAAAGATTGTGGGGATATTTAAGCCAGGGTAGGTTTAAATATCACAGAACCATTGAAAGTGCATCAAACAACCTCAAACAGTACCTGGCTGGGGTGAGAAGGGGATCCATTCGGCTTTAATTTGGTATTTGAAAAAGAGGTCTCCAAAAATTCGTTGCTATCCCCATTTGGCAGGCGGATATCAACGACATTGAGTCTCGTGAGACCATTAGGCGATCCGTGGGTGGGCATTGACTTTATTTCCAACAACAATTGGACGAGTCCATTCAGTTGAACACAGTGGGCAGAAAGTGGCCAGTCACCCTTCAGCTACAAACATTACTCATATTTAAGGGAACGCACCTGTACACGATCTTGAAGGTAAAACTGACAGTGTTGTAAGCTTATTCCAAGTTGTTGTTCAAGAGCGCAAGCAACTTGGCGCAGGGTTTGATCAAGGGAGACAACGAGGCTTATCCTACTAAACTGATTGCATCCGCCCCTTAAAACTTGACTAGGATAGACGTGTCGACCACGGTTTTCAATAGCAGGATCACACTTTACGCCAGGGATATACTTCGACTTAAAAATGCGGGACATTTTAAAGGCATGTCATTAGATAGTATGCACCATATCTTTCTCAGGAGAAAGCAGGAAATCTTCAGTACAAAAGCCTATCCTTGTGAAGTACGCTCGGCAAAAACGAGAATGGCGCGTAAAACACCAGGTGATCTATAGGTAGATCAAAAACGCCAATAATCCAGTGAGCGACACACAAGACTTCTGTTCTTTTTCACTATCCAAGACTTTGAAGGGGTCCTATAAAACCATAGTAGACGAAAAGGTTGTTGTTTGGCAAGTGTGACTACTTAGTGGGAGACTTTATAACAACTTATGTGACCTTTAATATGCCACTATCGAAATCGCTTGAGAAAAGTTGACTACAAATAACTCCATATAAAATATGGTGGCAAGTAAACTTCGATACACCCGCTTTTCAGGCACAAAGAATTGGAAAATTTTAAGACCTGAACCAATATTTGAAGAGAGTTTCAGTTGCTAAATTTTATATTGAGCATGTTGTGTTAAGTGAACATCGCCTTTGCTTTTTCCTTGAGTCTTTCACCTTACAGGACTTCAAAGTTTTGACCTGAAGATAATCGCATTTACTTCTGGCTGTGATAGCTTTAGCCATCAATATGCCATATCTTTTTAATAATTTCTTATTTAATTTTTTTCTGAAAAATAAAGCGTGCTTGTTATAGTTTAAATCACATGAAGCACATATGAGGGAATTCTTGTGGTCAGGTGAGCACACATATTGTCATATTAGCCAGCTTTGCAAGCGAAAAAAAATATTGACTTCTTTTACTTTGGCCTCTATACTAATATTAACTGATATGCCTTGGTTCACTAGTATATAATTTGTTTCAGTTTATTTTTTCACGAAGGTTAGGTTTGTGAATACCCGTTGAAAACTTTCATGAATAAAGTGCAACAATGCCTTTACTTGACCTAAGATAGGGGTTATCTGAGGGAATCAACCGTGCTAAATTTGCTAATGTTATCAAAAAAATTGCGAAAAATTTTAAGATTAAGAACTTTTTTATAAACTTTTAAGATTATGGCCAGTCTTAATGAGAGTGTTGAGTATTTATTAATATTGTAGTCATAATCACCAAAATGTGCACATTTTATCTGGATGAAAATGTCTCGTATTTGGGTACTTTTCAAATATTATGTATTTGTTGACATTTTCGGGCAATTGACAAACTTCTATTTGCAAGCAGTTCTGGTCATATGCTTAGCATAGGACAGGTCTGAGGAGGAGTACATGTTCACTTACGAGAGGTGAAAAAGACAATAAACGCTCAAGAGGCTTTTTAGACATCTATGTAGTAATGTAACCATTAACTACAATTTGGTAACCACAGAAAAGGAGCTAATAGCATCGACCTGGAAGTTATTGAAATGTTTTATTGAGAAATGCACCGAGTATAAGAAGGAATTAGGGCATTACCGATTGAATTTTGGAAAACAGATGACTCAAGACACCGTATTGGTGAATTTAGAAGTGCAACAAACATCCAGTGTATGAATTAATTATAAAAGCGTAAGGAATTCCGCCTATTAATCAGGAACTCTAAATTGAATCCCAAAATTTCAGGATTGCTATCACGACAGTTTTATCATTCAAAATCAAAGTTGTTATTTTCGTTCCTCAATTTGTAGCAGTAAATAAGATTAGATTGCTGATTGGCTAGGTTCTGTTGTGGGCCCTAGCATGTGGTCTTGAACCACACCGGGGCCACGGAATTAACCCTGGCCAAATACGCTTGCCTAATACCCTCGATGAAAGGAAATGCCGGAGAGGACGAACACAAGCGTTTACTTCAGAGTTCAACTACGTTCGTGTCGTTGTGTCGTGTGTGGTGTTTGCGCGTGTGTATTTATTGCTCGAATGTGTGAGTCATACATGCGCTAACATCGAGATCTATGTGTGGGGACACTCCAAGATACATATTCGTGCTAATGAAAGGGGAGTTGAGGATTCGCGCGGCTGGCGACATGCTGCGACAAGGGGAACTCTGTGTAGGAGGTGGAGTGACCGGATTAGGGGGTTGAATAAACAGGATTCACGACAGTTCTACCGTGGTTACATCTAAAGATACAAAATGTGAAAAAGTTTTTGAGAAATTTTAGGCAGCAATTATGACCTTATTTGCGGTTTCATGCTTAATTATCAGTAGATAGATTATACTGGACCTCAGCAGTGGTTTCTGGTAAGAGATCATTAAGCAGATTTTTTTCAAAAAGGATTGGCACATGTGACTTAGCCACATTCCTCTCCCCACAAGTTTTCCGCAACTACGTTAACGCAGTCAAATTCCCGTCAATCCTTTTAAGTGAACTGATTTTTATGTCCACCACATCCTGCCATCGCTTTACTCTTTGCACTAATGCTGGGTTCAATGGATGTGCCGGAAAAAATCTTACTAATGTAACTACTCACTTAACATGATAAACACACCCTTAGTTTTCGAAGCTCCACTTTCTGTAGAAGCAAATAATGCACCCCAGAATACAAGGAAGATAAATAAGCAAATTCGAACATTCACGAGTCATTTCGCTGACCCCTAAGAGTTTTAAAGTTGTTATTTGCTTTTAAGTTACATTCTTACTATGACGTTTGTTTGGTTCGGTCATGATGCGAACGGTACACCGCTTGAAAGGCTTAAGTTAGATTATTTAGCCAAGATCACACCATATAGGAACGCGATTCTGTTAGTGGATTTCCTTAAAGTCGCCCCGCTTGCAACAACCTGCTGTGTAACCGCACAACCAAAAGTTTGGGCACCTTGAGCACCTCAAAGCTACCACTATCGACTTGTAATCGAAGTAATAAGATACGGCGATAAAGATGTTGATGAAGGTTAACGATGTCGAGAAAGCCTTTAATTAATCTCAGTGTCTATTTATTCTAACGTTGAGGCTATTCTATTTTCGATTCCCTTTAAACCTTATATTCCACAATTTGTATGTGTCGGTTTATTCTGTTAACCTTTTACATGGCGAGGTGACGAAAGTTCTTTGGTTTGAGGGGCTATGGTTGGTGGGGCTTCAGTAACACGAGAACGATCTCTTTTTGGTTCCTTGCATTTGCGAGGGGGCAGAGCGGCATTCAGTGCAGCGGACCAATCAGGAATGGAGCCGGAGAGAACGGAGGCAAGCGCCTGGAAGACATGGAGAATGGCGAGAACTTTCCTGCCTTCTAATTCGACGCCAACGCGGTCTATGGGAAGGCGGGCTGTGCGATGGCCGCGTTTCTGGGCCTGTAGACACAAATACACAAATACACGTACGTGGGTGCATTTTACTTCCGTCTAATCTGACCACTTCACCGACATAAGGTTTAATTAGAACATATGACTATTGTACATGAAATCCTATTTTCTAAACGCCTTCCGATAGGCTAACGTGAAACGGTTTAATGAAAATGCAATTGCAGAAGTGTTCCAGGCATGTTTAAGCGTGGCTTATTAAAGCCACAAGTTATTTTGGATTGAGGTACACTGCGGTGTGATTTCCTTGTGCTTTATGGTGGACTTGGTGATTGGGAGGCTTCTCTCTAAAATATTACTAACCAATCAGACAGCCCATGGTTATACCTGAAAACACCATAAACTGATAGATAAAAAATAGCCTAACCTGTTCGTAGCAAAATCCCCGGTGGTGGTTGTGGTCCACGAGCCCGCCAATCACGTAGACGTCTTCGGATGCAAAAGTGCACTTGGTGTCGGAGGAGACGCACTCCGAGGGAGGCAAGAACTTGTCGGGCAATTCGTAAGGCGATTCAGCGCACAGATAAACAATCGAGGAAGCAGGAAAGAGTTCAGTGTAGTCTTCCTGTAGCAATAAAAGGCCGGTTTTGAGAGGTTGGGTGTTAGTAAGGCTTGCATCTTTCACTGGCACATGGAAAAAATTACGTCAAAGCTAGGCTACTAAAGCAGTTTGAGCCTGAAAGTTTCTCAGCTAGTGGTTAATCCATAACCGACAATGTCCTTCTCACATGGTTCACGCTAGTACAAATTAAAAACCTCATAGCATTATAGATGCAGAATAGTGTGTAGTCATACGGATAGAAAAAAAGGCATCAGGAGAACCTAAAAGTAAACGCTTTTAGAGCAAAACGTCAAGATTACAGTTGATGAAATAGATGGGACTTCAGAAGCTGGAAAAGTGTTATCAGAACTGGCGATTGAGTAAACTAAGTATCCGATCGGTTGACTTGTCCCAGTCCGCAACACCTACAAGCCAAACTGTTACTGTGTGGGCCTCGATAGTGCTACTGCACACTGGTCCAGAGAACACGAAAGTTACCACAGCATCTCGTGCTTATTGAAAGAACACCTGATTAAAAATAGCATTTGGCCATTTACAGGAGCGTAGGGCATTCGCCAGCGCGTACAAACAAGAGCCAGTGAAAAACACCTCAGGAGGTTTTTAATACCCAAGATGTGAAATAGTGGGATTGATTAAGAACCCACCATTTTGAGGTGAGCATCCCAGTTCTGGGCGTCCACCTTCTCAAGTCGAGCGAGCGTGCTCTTCTCATCGGGCTTGCAAACCTCGGCGCCAAGACGATCCTTAAAGGCAGAGCCCAGACCCGTGATGTACAATTGCACAGGAGCCTGCAAGTGCCTGTTATCCGAGTAGCAATGCGCCAGCTAGTAAAGAATTGTGCACCAATCAGGACGAGGAGAGATAAAGGATAAAATGTCTTGGAGACGCCCAATCAAAGTGCTATGGAGTTACAGTGGTGTCGGAAGTACGTTAAACGATGGTCCCCTAGTTCAGACACGGCCGCCCCAAATTGGACGGTAATGCTATAACATATTTGCACTATTCTTTGATACAAAAAAACGATTACCTAACACGACAAATCAAGACTATTAAAAGCAGTGAGATTCAGAAGTTGGCAGTTACCTGGTGAGCAAGCTTGCAAACATCTTTGAACGACATCATGTGATCGTAAGCGCAATCGAGAACAACACGGGTTTTGCAGGCAGAATCGGCCATTTTCACGGTAGGCCGAGGTTTCGGCGGGAGGGGAGTGCCACTCGCCTTCGCGGCTTCTCGTCGCGCACGCTTTCGCATTTTCAGAGTCTTCCTGTTGCTTCGCCTCTCCTGAACACAGCAAGATTTTCACATTAAGATTAAGCCCAAAGCAGTAGCCATTAGCCTACACTGTGCATGTGTTTCCGATATTCTGTCTCAATGCTGTTCAGGTGCACTGAGAAGTGTCCAAGAGTAGTGCACAAAAGCAAATTATTACAGCACTTTGGACGATTCCAGCAAGTTAATTTATGCGAAAACCACTATGCATTCATGAAATCAAAATTTCTACCAAAACCTATTTTTGTCAATACCCTACATATTTCTCCAAGGTTATTTAATTGCTGTTACCCCATAACGAAGGGCAATAATGCTATAGCAATGTCGACTTGGAACATTTAAATCCATGAATTCGTCTGACAAAAAAGTCGTGCCTCTTTCCGCAGAACATAGCGCTCCAACTTGGTGCGCTTCCTTCCTTTCTGCGTGGCTGCTGGTTGCGTTTCAGCGTCGTCGGGTGCATTGCACTTTTCCATCGTCTCCTGAATACCATCGGCTGGGTCACCGATTGGTTTCGACAGCACCGCAGACTCCTCGTGCTAAAAAGCAAGAGTTTAATTTTTTTAATAAACGGGTGGGAAGACAGCTTTGTTAACCAAATGTATCCGTTTTCCTCGAGTCGACGTAGATCTGCTAGGTCGAGACCACACTCCGGCAGTCATGTGTTCTTTAAGTAGTTTACGCGGCTATACACGAACAAACGAAATCTTTTTTTGTGAATTTTACCCTTGCCTCACAGTAGAGTTGGATCACAGACCATCGTAATTGGCTTATTTTAATCGTTATAACACGAAATAGCAGGATGCTGGAATCTTTTTGATTGGAAGCAAATGGTTTTCGTCAGAAAATGATACAACTCATGCGGGAGAACTCCATGAATTAAAAAAATAGTAAACACTTGAATGAGCACGAGAAACCCATGTTTAAAGCTCTATTTCCTCTTGTAAACACTCGCGACTAAATGCTTAGCTTTCCGTAGCGAGGCCTTGCGAATTGATATCACATTATTTTATTCTCTTAGCACAGAAAGACGACACATCACTCCAGTAACGAGCTTGAATTTGTAGGCAGCAGGAAAGTTGAAATGTGCGCCTCACTGTGACCAGCAGTCTTTTAGTAGCAGTTCACCAAATATCCAGATTCGTAGACCCATACTGTGTGATATTTTTTTAAGCGATATCGATGTCGCGGATCATAGGTGGTGCTTCTGGTTGGGATTATGGAACTGGGAGCACCAAGAAATTCTCTCGTGCATCGAGTTCGTATCTTACTGTTTGATATATTGACGACAGATGTATGGTTTACGCATTTGGTGTAGAACTATGAATACAAACGGTCCAGCTGACACCACAAGTACCACCAAACTGCAGGTAAGAGTGTAATGGATCGCAGTGATGCACGATCAACACATGTGGTACTTAACAATGTCGGGCACAATCAGAGCAAAAGATCATGAAAAAGAAACGCACTTTAAAGGTGCAGAAGGAAAATACTGATGCAGTGATGTTATGTAATAAAAATACACAGGTACCAGATGCAGAAGGAACCAGCACAACACCGAAGTATTTCAAGAGCGCAAATTCATTAGGTTCGGCGGATAGCCCTTTCTTTACAATGTCTTCAAACAGCCTCAAGTTCATTTAGACTGCCTTTCCAGTGATAGTTTGTCTATTATGAAAAAGTTTAAAACGTCTGGGAAATGTGGCGACAAATGTGATTGACTGTGACAAGGGCTGTCAATCGATATAACACGATGTTGTCGAAGTAAGAGATGAGGGCCACTACGCAAGACGATTCCAGCACTTACTAGGTTCACTAAATCTAACGCTAAGCTATTTCGTGAAACTCAAAAACGACACACCCACACTAGATTTCTTGAAACCCCACGAGAGAATTCGCATTCAATTGCCTTAGTTTGTGCAACAGGTAGGAGAAAAATCAGGGTGTACAAACTTCCATATTTACATTTTCATTGTTCGGCAAGAGGGAGGACGAATGAGGGGAGCCCGCGGGAGACTGCATCTAAAAACAAGAACAACCTAAATGGTGAGCGCTGCAGTTCTTGCATTTCTAGCGAAGAATCCTCGCATCTTGTCGACGAGGCTCCATAGGACCCCGCGGTCACGACAGTTTAAGGCCATCACCAAACTTCGTGTAACACAAACTCTCCCACGTCAACTTAGTGTGCATAAAAATGCATTCTATACCACACTATAGGCACAAACTGACTCAAAAGCACCTTGACCACAAACCAAACGGAGCCAAAAGTCTTGTGTTTAATTATGTTTATTTAAACACCTTTTACTTTTACAAATTACACCAAAGTGGTTTTTTTGGTATGCTTCCGGCGCTTGAAACACGACACAAAAAAGCCGATGGTAAGATCCTTCTCGGGAGAGGATCGCAGGCAGCGCGACATCTTTTGGTCATCAGTATCCGCAAAGCCGCGGGACTTCCATGGGGCGATGGGAGCAAAGGGGTTTTCCTGCCCGGAATCGATTGCAGTCTCCTTCCATATTGTAGTCAGGTGAAAGTCCCCGGCAAAGGCCTCCGCCTGCTCACGAACCACTGCCTCGTTTTCCTGAACGGGTGCAACGCAAGTTTAACCATCGAGACTCCGGTGGTAGAGCATTTTTAAAGCACAAATAAGTGATTAGAAAAAAAATTATCAAGAGTTGGCTTTCCGTTCTACAGGGGCCTATTAGTAGCTGCCTGTTGTGGTGATAGTCTGTCAAGTGACGAAAGCCTCGGTTGACTTCACAGATCAACACTGCCTCCCAAGACCGTCGAAAGATGACAATGGGAAATGTGGGAGTAAAAAATTGCATCCGCAAGTGCACTATGTGACGGTGAATAGGATGGTTGTGGTATTGTTATGGTTCAGAATGCAAATTATAACCTCCAGACTCCCAACAAGGTCAAGTTTATGGGCTTTAGCTCCAGCTAACATCACGGGTGCAAGGGTGTTTGCTCAATTAAATTGAAATTCAACGGGATTTCGGATATCAATAAAAGTAGAAACTCAGCTTGGCAAAATAATAACCCCACCAAAGTGCCAAAATTATCCCTTACAGCGGAAATAGCATCAATTTTTGTGTGTTGAATC
Organism: Mesocestoides corti; assembly: GCA_900604375.1. Taxonomy (NCBI): domain Eukaryota; kingdom Metazoa; phylum Platyhelminthes; class Cestoda; order Cyclophyllidea; family Mesocestoididae; genus Mesocestoides; species Mesocestoides corti. The sequence continues at coordinate 10,312 of UXSR01005337.1, read as the reverse complement.
GATTTAAATTACTCATACTTCGCCCCATGCAAGCACCGTGGATTCCCACCATCACAATAACTGCTTGTTAAAGTTGAAGGCGAATTTACCGCACTGAAGAATGCTTAGGAACATTGTTGATAGTCTGGTTGAATATGACCGTGCTAACTATTTGGAAAAAAACGAACTGACTATGACACCGATGTTCCTCACCTCCTTGTAGATTGAGCAAGTGGAATAGACGACCACGTCAACATTAGGAAACGACAGTGCATGTCTGAGAATCTTCGCTTGAAGGTTGGCCAGTCGTCTGATTCGCTCAGTTTTCTCCTCACCCTCTTCCTTCTCCGCCAAGAGTTCGGGGCTTTTAAAACAGAGGCCCGAACCGGAACAGGTTGGATCAACGAGAATGGCCTTGATGTTACAATATTCTTCTTCACCGACCGGATCAATCGAGAGAAAATCGCGGCAATTTGCTTCACAAATCAGTTCACCTGACGACTTCTGCTGTGTTCGACCACCATCTACTTTGCCATTCACTTTGACGGGACCGTCGTGAATGCGCCGAAGATTATTACAGAGTTGTTTGAATCTGAAAAGTTTATTAGCTAAGGAATGTCAAAAATGCGCACAGAGAAAGAGAAAAGGCAATAAAATAGTTACGGAAAACTTGAATTTTCCCTATTAGTCTTAAATACTCCAAAACCTAACCCCAAATTCTGAAGAGTGCCCTTTGCGAATCATGAAGTCTCGTATGGAAAGGGTTAAATGCGCTAGATTACACTTCACAAGTGGTTCCATTTGTAGCAAATACCAAGCATTCACAGCTGCTCTCCATAAAATGTGTAAGATGGAGGACCTTTGTGCTCAACGTTCAATTGAGCACTTTTGACTAAATATTTCCTTCGGAATGTAAAGCCGCAACTTCCAGAAAGACTAATAAAAACCCAAACTTGGTGAGTTGACAGTTAAGTTTTCATTTAAGTACGTCAGTAACGCACAAGACCATGGGCGTCGTTCCGCGTAAAATCGGTAGATTCTTCATGTAAAATTGTAAGTCAAAGGGATTCCGCCTGTTCCCTTGAATACGGAGATTTGATTTGTTACGAATTATCTCGTTCGACCATAGTTTGACAATTCAACACAATAAAAAAATACATAATGCATAAAAGAGGGCCTAAACATAGAAGCCGAAGAGTCAAGATGAAGTAAAATTGAAATATGTTAAATCTAGAAAGATCGCTAACGCATTTTTTCTCAGAACATTTGAATGTACATAGCGTATTCAAACACAATTTAATCAGATGCAAAATGTAGAATGGATTTTGTTCTACTTAGATAACATGTACCCTAAATGTATAAATTGGGGTCATTTCACGATTTGATACCGACAAATAAAGCAACTGATAATGAAGTGAGAACATAAGTCATAGACTTCTACCTTTTGGGATCACGATCAATAGCCACGACGCGACCAGTCTGGTTCGTTTTTTTCAGACCCGACAAGAGGAGCGTAGTTTTGTTCCCAGGAGCCGCACAAGCGTCCAAAATCTCAACTGATTGGGACTTATTAAATTTGAGCACATTTAACAAAACCAATACAGGAATGCAACTAGCCTAAAATAAAAATTTTTACAATCCCGAATAAAAACGAATAATCAAATCAATGTAATGAATGAAACATATACAATTACCTTGTCCTGGATTACAGCTTTGTGAAGTGTGAGGATTGGAGACATATGAAGATCGGTTCCAGGAGCGAATAACAACAGAAGATGCGGAAAATGGAAATCTGTTGTAAATTGACCCTTTTCAAGGTTTTGTACCAGTTTGATATACCTAATAATGCGTAAGAATCACGGAAAAAAAATACTTTTTGTATGATGTAACATCTCTGTCATATGATACATGGGTTAAAACGGGGTCCTTTGAAGATTCCAAACAATCCAGTACAGTATGCATAGGCTCGATGACTCGTAAATACACCGGAACCCTAACTTGAGAACTGGAGTGAAAACCGTCTAGAGAACTAATTCCGAATATGTTTGTAGAACTAACCGACTTTGATAAGGGTCTTAAGTGTTTTTCGAAGAGCTGAAGCGACATTCCCGACTTGACTGTACTTCCCAATTAGTCTCAAGGCAACACTTCGTTGGCCAAAGGATTTTCGACAGCAACAAATGTCGAACGACACAACAGTTAAAAGGCAGACATTACACGCTTCTGATTTCATATCGACAATATGCTTGCATGACTCTAAGGCTTCACTTTCAATGGCGCCAACTTTTATCAAGCCGCTGGCAACTATTGTCCTCAATGCAAGGCATTTGGCAACAAGGGCAAAAACGGCTTTGTCTTTCTGTTTATTAATTGTTAGTCAGGTGTCAATATACCTCGCCATCTTGACTATAAAATGCGCTTTTCAGGGTCGCTCGTTTAGAGCAAACAAAGCATAGGAGACGTGCTGCCTCGTAGTAAAAGCTTTTCGAGTCGGGCATTGCATTAAACCCAAAACCCAACGATTTCGATTACGCGCCTCACCTAAGGCACACGAGCTTTGGGCCAATCGCGAAGGCATTTGCCAAAAAACCAATTAAAGTGGTGGAGATTTGAGAAAACAAAACGTGAAGAGTAAAGGAAGTCCTTCTGCTATTCATGTGTGAAAGCTTGGACCATTCTGAAACTGTTGCAACTATATTCGCCTTGCTAATTCTGACTTCCAAATACAATCGTCAAAAATAATTAAAATGCCTCTACGTGTTTAATCATTTTCCTGTTCGCAGAATCAATGTAATGCAATCAAAGTTGTGTCAGGTTTTGAAAGAACTGTTGATATTATTTAAAACTATATGGTGAGACAACTTCTAATTTAACTTCACCCTCTGAACTCTCAAAAATGTTGATATGAAAAGTGCATGGGTTGAAATGGCAGTTACCACCGGGTTTTTTCCAATGGAACAGTTTCGTAATATCCACCAGTTAAGCCAATTAAATAATCTCCCTATTCCAATGTTCTGTGTATTCAGAAATAACTCGAACTTATCATCAAAATTACGCTAGCCTCGAAACTGGCCAATGATGTTCGCCATCTAAATTAATGTTGAACGAGAGGAATGATAGAATACAAGCATTAACACTTGATCCACACAGACAATTAAAGCTTATTATTGGGTATAGACATTTTAGGTTTAAAATAAAGACATGAGCTCAAGTAATGCCAATGGTAACTAATTCAGAGATGTTGACTTTTTGTTTATTCATTCTGTGATAAGTGGACTCGTGAGAATTCTTATAGTGGCATTTGTAGTACTCATTGAATTTTTTTACTTTTGAATGAACGAACCTTTAATCATTACTATAAGAGACACTTGCTGCTGTAACCATCATCAATCCGCACCCATTCGATGTCGATAGTCGGAAGTAATCAATCTTAGAGCCACCTTTCAGATTACGTTTTCCCGTTTTTTTTAACTGCTGCTTTTATTCATATAATATGTTTCTATATTGACAGTTCTGTCCAAACTGCGTCTTTTGAATACTACTATAATTTCGGTTAATGTAGGAGGCTAATTGATGTTACGGTGACTAAGCGACACCTCATTGCATATCATAAATTTCTTTCTTTAATGAGTGCAGGTGAAAAATCATGCTGCTTCAAGAAGCACTTCCACAAACTATCGTTAACGTAGTTCAACATCAAGAGATAGATTGAAGTGTGGTCCCGAAATAATTAGCACCGACAAGCTGCAACCCAGTCACTTGCAATGAAACGCTCCTTTCGTAAAGTGTATGTCACAATTGTATGAATTAAAAGTTGGCGGCATGAGTACCCGTCAGTAACAGTCTTCTGTACTGTTTGGTGCCATTATAGTAGATAAAATCTCCACATATGCCAGCTGAATACTAGAATTTGAAGGTATGGTTAGATCGATGTCAATATTGAATTCCTCAACCGTGTGCGTTAAAACAAGAAGCAATGTATGCGGAGGAGAATTGGGCGGTGATTGAAGAGGATAAGTGTGGAACTGATGCAGGAAACACCAGTAAAAGTAGGTGTGAAATATTTAGAATCGAGGGATGATAAGACACTCATGACCAAATAATTACCCTGCAATTATCTTTGCACATGCAAACACACAGACCTCACAGCAGCACTATTTGCTATTCACAAACCTTTAGTATGTGCCTTTCTTCTACCACATAATGACCATGTTTCACATCTTACAGCCAACTTCCGCCACACATAAAATCATACACTTCGTTGCTATGTCACCGTACAAGGAACAAATTCACCTCCTAGCAGTTCGCTTTCCAACAATTCTAGCCATCGCCCACGTACAGCTAGATGCAATACCGAAAAAAAGAACGAAAGTAAAACTTCGACAATAGTCCATTCTGATATTAGGAAAGCACAAGAGTCTCAACAGTTGCACAAAAGTTACCTTGGTGGCGTCAACTGGAAATCCTCGTTTTTCCGTTATTTTTTTATGAATAATAAGACAACTATTAGAGCACTATTACTACTTGCACCATAACATCCACACTCCCATTCATTTTATTATTTAACGTTAGTTTAAAATGCTTGTTCAGTTGAAAGCAAGTGTGATTTTGGGCCTAAATCATGTTTAAAGCACAGGAATTTGTGCCTCGACACAACAGAGGTGGGCCTTGTCAATAATGGCAAAAGCCTGTTTACCGCAAAGTCGGTTATTTTCTGGTCAAGCTTCTATGCTGCTTAATTTGCATCGGTTGTGGACGCTAGTTTGTGGTTTGGTGTGGGCCAAGTGCACGCCACAGTTGGTGGCGCAGGCGTCGATTCACCAACACGGCGGACCACTAGTAGTTATTATGGCCTGACGCAGCACGCCGCCACTGTGTGAACACTTTCGGTGCAAAAAACGGGGGAGGGTGTGCCAGGGGGGCCGTGGGCGTTGGCACGCCTGTTAACGTCCATTGGTGACTTGACGCACGGGCCGTCGTGACCACCTTACCAATCGGGTCATGTTTGCAAGATCGTGGTGTCCAAGGTTAGTGGCCTACCACTTTGAATTTATCTTGCTAAGGAATTTCTTGTGTTTTCTTAATATAACACGTTGATAATTGCTCAAATTAAATTACAGCGTATTGGAGCAAAATGTAACCCATCATCAGTTATTATAACAACGAAATAGGATAATCACTCGCTTTAACGTTAAGGCCAAACACGTTCTGGTGCATTTTGCGCATGACTATTACTAAGTGTGAAACGAAGATGGAGTCGTTGGATGCACTAGGGTCCCGTGTGGTCCAGAATAATTGCACAGCTGAAATTGACAATAACCCTTCACATTCGGATGAGTCCTACGCGATACCGCCATAACATGAATCTCCGTCAATATTTGGTTCTAATTTAACCAAATTTGTCAAGAAGAACTAGCACGAACCACCGGTAGAGCGTGATAGAGACAGGTTTAGGATTGATTTGGAGCAGCAATATGCTGGCTCGCTGGGGGATTGGTCACAATGCACCATTTCACATCTGGGAAGGAATGCGCGTGACTCACTCCCACCGATTTCATTTTAACTGCAGTCACTCGGCTGGCTGCTGGCGGTTAACGTGGTCATGACGAAACAGCCAGGGCAGATTTCATCAGCCATTTGCGCCAAAAAGAGTACTTAAAAATGGTGGACAAGCTAGTGTCATTATGATTCCCAAGTAGTGCTGCTCCACAAGGATTCTTAATGTCCAATTCGCAAGCCTACAAGGGCCATTGCTGTGCATTATTGGGAGTTTATTCCTCGATTTGTCGAATACTCTTCCGAATTTGTACATGTGTGTGTGCGTGTGGGTGTGCGTGTGCATGTGATTTGTCGTGGGTGTGTTCGGAGTTTCACAAGCGCCGAGGTCATTGCATGCTTGAGTAAACGAGCCACGGGGAAATTGTCCACTACGGCACTGAAATTGTCCACTACAGCAGCAAAACGTGCTTAACAAAGCAAGTTGGTTTTGTATCCGAATCAGACGCACTCTAGAAGTGAGTCAATGTCAAATGTAGGTGTTATCCTACACACTCTTAAATAAGGTCTTATTAACTAGAGACGCCACCGACAGCTGGGAACCGCGGAACCAAACAAATGGTGCATGCTGATTCAAACTACCCCAGGCTGCTTAAAATAGGACTGTGTCACGTGAACCAACGGAGAATAAAGGAGATGCTGGAATGGGACAATGCATGTGGCCACGGGCATTAGACTGTTTTCCCACAACGATGAACGTGAGAATTTAGGTTTGAACAAACTCAGGGGGTCGTGTAGGCCTTGAACAAAGGGTCAACTCCCAAACTGGACAAGCACACTGGTCTAAGAATGAGAAAATCTGTCTTCACATCTTGGTAGAACGTGAACGCATTGAATCCTCTGACAGGACGAACGCGAGCTCAAAATTACGCATAAATTCGCACACAACGTAGGATGAGAAATTTGAAATAGGAGAAGCTGCCTCGTATTTCTAGGTTAAATGGCATTGTGTTAATCTCGCCAAGTGGCTTTACAGAGGTGGGATGATATTAATGCCACCGCATTTCAAAACTACGCAGTGGTCGCACGTGATTTCGCCATGTCGGAATGTGGTGATGCGACAGTCCCCCATTATTCCTGGTTGGCGTCGACATGAGTAATCGGACTAGGCGTCGATCAGGGTCCCAACAATGGGCGTCAGCCAATGACGATGACCTTAACTGCTTCACAGAGTTTGTCCGTGCTTAATTCGTTGGCCTAAACGCCTCCAACTCAAACCACCCTTGGTTTGGCCTTACTTCGGGTTAAGTCGACTTTAAAAACACCACCATCACATTTGCGTGGGATCGACTTAATTAGTGTGGCTAACCGCTGTTTTTAATTCAGCGAGGCCTCGTACGCAACTGGCCTTGCCGAGTCGCCTCAGATTACTTCACCATTGGAACAGAAGCCACCATTGCAACTTTCCTTAGAGTAACCACACAAGTAGTGTTGGTCCCCTCGCTTTACTGTCCACCAACACATGCATATGCATTTTCGATTCGGGTTCTGTCTAATGGCTGCATGCTGTGTCGCCACCGAGCTTGCGTGCCGTAAATGCTCCAACCGGGGCAAGTGAACCACACAAAAGGCGGGTAGTTGCATGATGATGATGGGAGGGTGATGCACACGAGCGTTGATGGATATCGGCTTGTAGATTGACCGAGTGTGGCGCTGATGCAAGGTAAACCAGACCGCAAGCTGCTGCTCCAATGTGCTCTCAAGGCATAGGGCGGGTGTGTAGTCGGCTCGGAGTTACCGCAAGTAGATTTGCAACTGTGGTGCGGCACTTGATGCAAGCACACACTTGACAGCACTGTTCTTGCACGGTCCTGTATGAAATGCCTCTGCACGCTTAACAATCATCCACTCGTTTCTGCCGCCCCCCCCCGAACCATTCACTCGGTGCTGCATCCACCCAACCAACCCAGCCGGCGCACTTGGCCGTTGCAAACACGCTGCATCCACGCACCCATAAACTGCTTCATGGTGAACGAACGTTCATGTGTGTCACGTCTTTTCGCCTTCTCGCGACTCTCTAAGTGCATTTCGGTTGCACCCCAAGTTGACCGCTGTTTATCACACAAGCGCCACCTGACAACCACACTCGACTTCACTACCAGTGTTGGAATCACTATGGTGGGGATGATTATGATGGCCACGTGTGTTTGCCCCGTGAACACGCCAGTGGTAGTCTGGCTGTGTGCATCTGTGCAACGCATGCGGGTCAAGTGTGAATTGGGGGATGCACACACGCGTGGATGGTCGGACTGCTCAGTGTAAACATTCGGATGAGTGGCAAGCTAAATAGGCCAATACGTGGGCGACATCAAGGCTTTCACGGACTATGCATCTGTAATAAGGCACGCCCACCTAACTTCATCAATCTTGGTGAGTGTCTGTGTGTGTGCGTGTTTGTGTGCTACAGATGTGTGGCCTTGCAACAAAGACTGGCGACACGCGTAGAAGTAAATACCAGTGGTGAAGGTAATGCTCTTAGGTGCCTCCTCAACGATACATACTGGCATCTGCATCCCGTTGATTACTCAAAGAACCAGTTATTGTCTATTTTTGTTCAATCATTCGTGACCTTTCACTATGAAATTATCGGTGGATCTCATGAAGTGGTAATGAGAATGGAAGTCAATCTCCGCGTGTTAGTGACTACTCGAGCTGATCATCTGGTTGCACAAACCGAAATCAGTGGGTTTGGTAAGCCCAGTCATCACGTCTCTCCAGCAATGACTTCCATAACGGCGGTTCATGTGTGTAGCCAGCGGGACGCAGGAAGTGGATGATGTAAAATACCGCTCCAGGACTTGGACACGATGAGCTACCACATGCGGGTCTCATACGTGCATCAAAGCAACTCAAGTGTTTTCGCTGTTACGACGACCGATTCGACACCAAGCACCCAGGGAAGAATGTTATGTTCGCGATGTGTGCGTGTCAGCAGTGGCTGTTCACTCATATTTATCGATCGTAAGCATGGACACCAGGGTCCATGTTACGTGGGTGAGCCAACATGGATGACTTGCGGGGGTACACAAGGTTAAGCCTTGGCGCTCATCGGGGGTTCAAACAAAGACAGTGGCTTGGCGGGGAGTCCGATGGAGGGTGAGTAAACGCTGAATCTGGGCATGCGTGACCTTACAATATTCACAACACGAACACGCATGCACACAAGCACACGTTGGTTAGGTAGGGTCTACTTGCGCAGATAGGCTGCAGTTACCAGTCTAATTTTAGTGCTCCCAAATTCACACGCCTCCTGAGCACAGCAGCACCATGTGTGCGCTCAAACCCACAAACGCCTGTGGTGGTGGTGGTTTGGTCCCGCTACACAATCAGCACATGACACCCTCACACGCCTACCCACAAAACGCTCTCCAGTTGGTAGCACCGAGGACACGTGAGAACAGCCTCCACATCGACCGCATTACTTCGCAAACAGCGCGCAGTCGCGACTCGTCGTAGGCAAACGATTATCCTGCAGCCCTACGCGATACCACTAGAACATCAAAAGAACGATCAAAGGCCAAGACATCTGCCTAAACCATACCGCCGATTGCGACTGTGATTGTGGTAGTTTAATGCCACAACTGCCTCCAACCACAACCAATAACCCGACTGCACCAGCACGCCAACACACGGCTGACATGCCTTCACACAAACAACCACAGGCTTTTGAACGCCTTGAGATGATATTCGCGAAGCGGCAGGAATCGTTTGCGTGCTTAATTTGAGCATATCTAGATTACCACACCTATTTAAAACTCTGCAACGTGACTGCAATATAGATTGCGACTGCTAAACCAAAGTTGCATGGCATTAAGCCAGTGTGTATGCTATTGATAAACTAGCTTCCATCAAATGATGATGTGGAGGTGCAGGATATGGGCAGAATTTTGGATGGGCCGCAACATTCCAGGCGAATTGCGCCATTTGCCAGTGTGCATAAAAACGTGAAGTTCAGTTCGGTATGCCAGAATACCCGCATCTGGCCGCTTTCCTTCGATTGATGAGCTGCAATGCAGCCAGTTAGAAAACAGGCTTCGACAAACCGAAGGGACGATTTGACGACACCAAATCATGATTCACGACGCCCCACAGACCCAACTCAGACTTGCAACAGCGCATTTCGCGTACGTGTGCAAGCCAATCTACACTGTGTTGCCCGTCGGTACACCTCACACCAATCGTGGTCTTAAGAAATTGCCAACGACTCAAGAAAGTTACGTACACTGACAGGCACAACAATGGCTAGCGATTATTTCAATGTAGAGAGCACTCGGCCAACTCGACTCGGCTCTTTGAAATTTAACAACGACCTCAAGAATGCACGCACTTCAAAAGGCCTAAGCTTAAGCCCATGCTGAGCAGCTGACACAGCAACTCTGTTGTAGTCCGTAGGGAAAAGTATCACCACTTCATTTACAACTTCCTCAAACCTGTACCAGCTAGATCACTCTTGTGACGCTTCAAACACCAGCGCCGAGATGATGCCAACTAATGCAATACCCACTTCGGCATTTCAGTTGGTACGTGGTTACTTCGCATCGATGAAGTACCTCAGGAACACATTTAATCCAACCTCACAAACGAGGCCAACTCCCAGCATATACATTGACATTACCGCCAAGTTGCAGCCTGACAGCCTCACACACACGGCATTCAGGGTGCGATTAGCAAGCCTGACAAACACACTCACATCGACGACGGCCCTGATCCCCACATTTTGGCGCAGGTCTGGGGCGGAGTGGTCCTATCTAACGCACCGCCTTCCCTCCGCTTCTTA